>JAPFFP010046104.1:0-57213 GCA_026153255.1 Solanum medicagineum
ATTAAACCCTGCCTTGTGTCATGATCCCGATCAAGGTAGTGTTGAATAGGAAAAGGAAATGGGTGCCAGAATTCTTGGAGATACCATTAGTTTGCTACATATCGTTACAAACCCCCAACCCTTTTATTGAGAACAGAGTTATTTGATGCTGGAAATAATTGTTGGTGAATCAAGGTGGCAAAACACTGTATTCCCTGAGGATTTAACCCTAATCTATGGTTATGATTTATATTTAACAAAGATCACTTTATCCTCAAAGCGAGAGGTACTGTTTGAGCGTGATCAAAATTAATGGCGCTGTTGCCGGGGAATACATCAAGGTTTTGACTTGAGTTCATTAGTAATTTATTCAAGTGTTGATTACTTAATTCTCTTGTATTTTACTTTTGTTTTTATTTTTGTTGTTTAGTCTCATTTACAGGGTATACTAGGTGTATGCCCAACAAAAAGAGCCATAATAAATCCTAACATCCAACTTGTTGTAAGGAGATTGGAAGAAAACGTGTATATTGCAGTTGTTGAAGCCATGGATCAACATGACGATGATGCGCGTAGAGTGGAAAATCCACCACCATGGTTAAATAGGCAACACCATAGGGATTTCAGTGAGAATACATATGGCTGGAATGAATATTGGTTGAACCCTATGGCCATGGACATCATAGGGGCTATAGTGTTACCACTACTATCGGCTGATACTAAGTTCACAGTGTCAAGTGGATTACTCCAAATGCATCAAAACCATGGTTTGTTTGGAGGGTTACCTACTGAGGATCCTCATAGTCATCTTCATAATATTGCATTGGTTTGTAAATGTGTGATGGGTACACATATATTTCTATGGATGTTGTTGGGTTACGTGTGTTTCCTTTATCTCTTACCGATAATGCAACAATATGATTGTCAAAACTCCCACAGAGTTCTATCACCAGTTGCGCAAAATCACAAAGAGCCTTCTTAGAGTAGTATTTTCCAAGGTCCAAAAAGCTCAAACTCAAGGACCAAATCAATAACTTTGAGCAATTACCAGGTGGTTCTATTAGTACAACGCAGGAAAGGTTCACCAAATGTTTGATAATAGTTTCGGACCATAAGATTGTGGATGATGCCTTAGTGGAAGTTTTCTATGGGGCTCTTGATGAGAATAGTCAAGTGTGTGTTGATGCAATCATGGGAGGCATGTTCTTAGACCAGCAATTCACAAGGATAGCGGAGAGTATGGAGCATGAAGTCAAGACCAATAGATCATGGGGCCAAAGGGAGAGAGATACTACAAGGAGCTCTTTTGTGGTTAGTATTAGTTTGGGGCAAGCAAAAATCAATGATGACATCATGCAACAACTTTCTCAGCTTTGGACTAGCATGGACTTTGTGGTAAAGCAAACTCAAGAAATTGTTCATGCTGTAGTCTACCAACCTCCAAGAGTGCCCATGTATGGCGAGTCAGATTATGATGAAGATGCTTGCTTTGTTAGAGAACAAGCGGTGGGTTTTCAGAATAATGCCCAAGGGTCCAACCCAGTCTACTAGCATCAAGGTTCGGAATAACAATGTCAGAATTGCAACCGAGAGGGTGCATATAGAGATAATCGGGGCAATTATTTTGAGAGAGATAGGCTTCCAGAAACCAAGTGGGGCAGAAGAGATGGGTATTGAAATGTTCCTTGTGTGCCTCGTCATAATCGTGAAGCCGGTTCTAGAAATTGAAGGATTGAGGAAATGTTTGACAAATTGTTGAAGAAATCAGAGAACCAAGTGAGACTTTGAAGGGAATGAAATTGGATAGTTCAAGTATTAACCAAAAGATTGAGTCTCATTCGACCATCAAGCAGCTCAAACAACAATTTGTTCAAGTATCTCTTCAATTAAATCAACGCCAAAAGGGTACTTTGCCAAGCAATAGGATCCAAAACCCAAAGAATGAGGGACATTGTATGGCAATCCCAACTACGGGAGATAAAAGTACCATTGACTCTTCCATGTCGATCGAAGTAGAAAATGTGCATGGGAAAGAAATCATAAAAAAGGGTGTATCCGAGAGAGATAATGATGTGAAGAATGGAGTAGTTGAAGAGGGTGATAAACCGAGGAAGTATAAGACCTACAAGACCTCCTCCCCCTTTCCCTCCAAGAATCAAGAAGAGGGAAAAGGAGAGAAAGCATGAGCATATCCTATCAATACTCAAGAAACGATCGGTGAACATCCTTTTGATTGAAGCCTTAGAGAATATGCCGGGCTACGCAAGGTACATGAATGACTTGGTCATGAAGAAGCAGACAGTGAGTCAAGCTCTTCCCCACCATCTTCAACATTGTAGTGCTATCACCACCAAATCATTGCTGCAGAAGCGTGACGACCCAGGCGCTTTCACTACACCATGCACTATCAACGAGGTAGAATTTTGCTACAGAACTTTGTGATTTGAGAGCTAACATCAACTTGAAGTCGCTTGCCATCTTCAAGAAACATATCTTGGGATCTCCTACTCCTACAAAAATGCGGTTATTGATGGCAAATAGAATAGTGAAGAAACCCATGGGAGTACTTTATGATGTATTGGTAAAGGTAGATAAATTTATATTTCCCGTAGATTTTATTTTACTTGACTATGAGGTTGATTTTGCAGTCCTTATTTTATTGGGGTCTTAGCTACAGGTCACACACTAGTATATTTGGAGAATGGGATACTCACATTTAGATTTGTGGAAGAAGAGGTTGTGTTTCGTGTTTGTCAACAAGAGAGGAAGAACTGTGATCTGAGGGTAGTTTCAGTGATTGAGACTGTTGATGATAGTAATGAGTCAGAAGTACTTGTTGAGCTACGACTAGGAGTTGACAATTTGGAGGTAGTCTTGATGAACTTTGATGGTGATAGCATCCTAGAATATGAGGAGACAGTGAATGTTGAGTTGTCTTTCGGCCCTAGACGTCAGACCAAGCTAGAGTTAGATTTGAAGAATTGGGAGTCGCCACCCACAAAACCCTCGATATAGATGCCACTGGTGTTGGAATTGAAATCACTACCATTGAATTTGAAGTATGCATTCTTAGGAGAGAACAATACTTTATCGGTCATCATCGTAGCAGACTTGAGTGAGGGGTAAGTAGGTGCCCTTGTGACAGTACTTAGGCAATTTAAAAGGGCTTACAAAATCCTGTTAGTTAAATACTACAAGCCTAACATCGACCATCAAACGCATCTGAACCCTCCTATGCAAGAGGTGGCTCGTAAGGAAATCATCAAGTGGTTAGATGTAGTAGTAATCTACCCAATTGTTGATAGCGAACGGGTGAGTCCAGTATAGTGTGGTCTGAAAAAATAGGGTATCACAGTGGTGCCCAATGAAAAAAATGAATTGATTCCTATGAGGCAAGTCACAGGATGGAGGGTATGTATGGACTACAAAAAGCTCAATACTTCAATAGAGAAGAATTAGTTTCCTATGCCATTCATGGATCATATGCTCTACAGAATTGCTGTAAAAGGATGGTACTATTTCCTTGATGGGTATTCTGGCTATAATCAGATCATCATTGCTCCAGAAGATCAGGAGAAAACTACTTTCACATGCCCAGATAGTACATTGTATTTAAAAGGATGCCATCTTATTTTGTAATGCCCCAGCTACATTGCAAAGGTGTATGATGTCTATTTTCTCGGATATGGTAGAAAGTACTATTGAGGTATTCATGGATGATTTTAGTGTGGTTGGACTCTCATTTGAGGATTGTTTGGCAAACTTGAATGATATTTTCCAAAGATGTGTGGAAGTCACTTGGTACTAAATTGGGAGAAATGTCATTCTATGCTTAAAGAAGGTATTGTGTTGGGCCATAGAATCTTCGATAAAGGCATTGAGGTCGATAGACTAAGATTGAGGTAATTGAGAAGCTTCCACCACCCATCTCAGTAAAAGGTGTTAGAAGTATTTTGGGGCATGCAGGGTTTTATAGACGCTTCATAAAATACTTTTCAAAATCCAACACCTATTATGTAAATTGTTGGAGAAGGATGTCAAGTTTGTGTTTGATGATGCATGTATGCAAGCCTTTGAAGAATTGAAAAAGAGGTTGATGTCAACACTAATTATTATAGCTCCTGATTGGTCCAAGACATTTGAAATAATGTGTGATGCCAGCGGGGTTGCATTAGGTGTGGTTTCGGTACAACACAAAGAGAAAGTCTTACACCTGATATAATATGCTAGCAAAGCCTAAAACACAGCTCAGAAGAATTACACTGTCAAAGAGCAAGAGTTGCTTGTGTTAGTTTTCACATTCATAAAGTTTTGATCGTATTTATTGGGAGCCAAAGTTATAGTGCTCACAGACCACTTAGCACTGAAGTATTTGATGGAAAAAAAGAGTTAAAGCTAAGATTAATAAGATGGGTACTTTTGTTACAAGAGTTCAACTTCGACGTTGTTGAAAGAAAAGGGTAAGAAAACCAAGTTGCCGATCACCTATATGGATTTGAGGATGGGGCAATGATGTAGTTTGATGATGGTCTTGAGATTAATAACTCCTTTCCTGGCAAAAAAGTGTTGGCACCATCACATGATCTTATACATTGGTTCGCAGATTATGCAAATTATCTAGTGAGTGACATTGTACCTCCTAACTTGAACACGCATCAAAGACTAAAATTTATGCATGATATGAGGAAGTTCTTTTGGGATGACCCATACTTATTCCATGTGTATGCTAACGTGATTATCTGTCATTGTGTCCGTGAGGTGAAAATGATGAGTATACTTGCAACTTGTCACTCATCACTTGTGGGTGGCCACCATAGTGGGATTCGAACAGCCTATAATATTTTGCAATGTGGGTATTATTGGCCCACAATCCACCAAGATGCTCATGATTATGCCAAAGCTTGTGTAGGTGCCCAAGAGAAAGTGGAGTCAAATGCAAATATGAGCTCCTTCTAAATCCTATTTTGGTAATTGAGTTTTTGATGTTTGGGGGATAGGTTTCTTGGGAAAATTCAATGGCTTGCATGGGAACAAGTGTATCTTCGTAGCTATGGATCATGGTGGTGGAGGTTGTGACTCTAGCTAATAATGAAGGTAAAAGTATCATAGCATTTCTCAAAAATAACATCTTCTATAGATTTGGCACTCCTAGGGCTATCATTAGTGATGGAGGTTCTCACTTTTGCAACAGGATATTTAAAGCACTCCTTGAAAAGTGCGGGGTAAAGCACTGGGTGGCAACACCCTATCATCCTCAACCAAGTGGGCAAGTAGAGGTATCCAACAGGGAAATCAAGCAGATTTTAGCAAAAACGGTTAATGCAAATCAAACAAATTGGTCAAGGAAGCTTAATGAAGCATTATGGGCATATTGGACTACATTAAAACCCCTATTGCCCTGTCCCCCCACCAACTTGTCTTTGGGAAGCCATGTCATTTGCCAGTGGAGCTTGACTATAAGGGCATATGGACCTGAAAGAACTTGAACCTTAAAGGCCATGTGGGCCGCACAATCTAGGTTGACTTAACTTAATGAGTTTGATGAATTTCAATTATGGCATATGAGAGCTCGACATTGTATAAACAATGAATGAAATCTCAACATGATCATAGCATTGAATGCTGTCAGTTTGTGCCATAGGGCTTGGTGTCGCTCTATAATTCTTGATTGAAGTTATTCCCTGTCAAGCTCAAATTTAGATGGATAGGGACCTTCTGAATAGCACGTGTCTTCAATTATGGTGTTATTGAGTTGGAGAAACGAGATGGAGAAACTTTCAAGGTAAATGGTCAAAGAGTCAAACTTTACATGGGAGACACAGAAGAGATCAAGACAGTGGAAGAGTGGGACCTTGAAGAGATATAAAAAAGCATACCATCAATGCATGCCGTGACGATAAACTAGGCACTGCTTGAGATGAAACCCAAGGTATGACCCCTTATGTTTATTTTCCTTTAGTTTTTATACATTATGGACAAAGTACATGTCTTTTGAGGGGGTGTGGGTAGTTATGGATTAGGGTGAAGTCTGAGTAGCCTTTAGTCCACCTAAGGTTTTCTTGCTCGTGTTCGTTTGCCTCGTGAATTCTTATTCTCATGTTGAACCGACATGTTTTAGATGTTGCAGATAATTTTTGTGGTATATGGTCATTAAACTCTTAGCATGTACATTGTTTTGATGGTTTATGAAATTTTTAAAAAAAATTAGTACCCTCGAAAATTTTTGTTGATTAGTAGTTATTTTCTGATCACGCATGTTTGAATGGTTTGTTAATGTTTGTTCTGAGTAAGTGAAGTGAGCTAATACTTGAAGCATGATTTGTCAGTCTATGCAAACTATGTATGCGATGCCATGTTCGCGTGAGCAAAATTTGTTGTGTTCATGCATTGTGTACTAATTTAGAACTTGCCTTGTTACTTTGAGTTGGACTAGAGATTGTATGGATTAGGAAGGATCTTAGGCCATATTTCTTTGATTCAGTCCACTTTTTCCTAAATAGCCCACAGAATGGTAGAAATCCCTTGTTCCAAATGTTTGAGCCTTACATGTACCTTTTCTTTCTTAATACCTAGCTTGCCTAACCTTATCTAGTGAAATACCATGATATTTGCCCTGGTCTATGCTTGAACATTGTGAACCTTGATTGAGGCAAAAAGCCTAAGTTGATGTTGGCTATTAAAAGTGGCACCTCACCTTATTGCTAAAAGCCTGATTTGAGGGTGGCCTATGTTGTGGTATAATAACAAAAATGAGGTGAGGAGTTGGGAATAAAAGAAAGAATATAATATCATGTACCGGGTGAGAGAAAACGAGAAAAAAATACCTAGTATGAGTTGGAAAAGTAAAACATGTTTGAAAATAAGGCACAAGCTGCAAAATGAAGAGAAAATACCCAGAAAGCTTGAAAATAAGGAGTAAGGGAGAATAAGTTAAGAAAGGTTGATTTGTTAAGGTGAAAGTGCTCAAAAGCGTAGTTCATGGTTGGACTTCAGTCACTACTTGCACAAAATGGCACACCAAAGCCCCATGAACAAACATTACAAGCTTATGAAGTCCTAAAGTTATCTTAATCAATTAGTCAACAGACTGAGTTCAGAGTATGTGCACAAGCTTATGGTATTGGTCATCATTCTTGAATCTCATTTGTGAGACTGAGTATTGTTGCACAATCCCTTAACAAACTTTGAAGGCATATTGAGTGAAAAAGGGGACTTCTTTTCTGTGAGGGCATTTGCATTGCACGGCTAGTATTTGACTTGTTCAGTGATTCTTTATTGTTGATACTCCTTAACTTTTCATAGTTGGATTGTCAAATGCATCAATGTGTCATGGTTTCTCTTAGTAGCTACATGATCATGTTTTTAAAATGCTAGTATGGGTACTTGAATTGAAATTGAGTAACGTATATGCCAGTAGAATGATTTCTATGTAAGCTCATTATCTATCTAGATTGAGTCATCGCTTGAGGACAAACAACAATTCTATGTTGAGTGTGTTGATGTGCTGTCAAAATACAACACATTTGGTGCCTAAAACAAGGGATTTTATGTGTTAATCTGACTTTTTATGGTTTTTATGTGCTTTTGTGTTTATTTTTACAGAAAATACAAGTTTGCCTGATTTGGGAAAAGTTGCAGATTTTGTTGATTTTTAATGATCTACAAGACCCACTACGAGTCGTAGCCTAAGCTACGAGTCCTAGTGGATGATTGTAGTAATTAATAGTTTCAAAAACAAAATCTGAGAATTTGAAGTTCAGCCATATGAGCTCAGGGTAAGTGTTGTAGTCCTCACTATAACTCGTAGAAGGGGGCCTCGCAGCAATTAACAGTGTTGATTAAAATTAGACCACGAAATTCAAGGATGGACTATGAATAACAAGTCGTATACCATAGTACGACTCGTAGAGGTGGATCGCATCAGTGAAGTCCAAAATACCAAGTGATAGCCACGAAAGCCCGATTATGGCTCGTAGGTCACCCTACGAGCCGTAGCTATGAGTTGTAGCAGCTGCCAACAAGAATTTTTTAATTATTTTAAGCACCTTTTTGTAAATAGTATAAATAGGGAATGTTAGGGTTATAGAATGGTCTTCTACAGTTTTTAGAGATTTTTATAGAGAGAAGCTCATAGTTTTAAGAATATTGTAAGGTTTTAGAGTAGAAATTTAGGGTTTTCCATTGGAGACTCAATTTGGAGATCTGGAATCACTTGTAAATCAATTTCATCATTCAAGATTGTGATTGTAATTGCAAAAAAGGGTTTCCTTATTTTTCATTTTTTCTTGGGTAACAAATCTTCTATGTCTCTTTATTTCATTGTTGATTTGTGTTCACTAGCTATGAGTGGCTAAACCCACAACTTGGGATTGTGGGAACCATGACTATCTAGCTTAATAATCTGTGTTATTTGCACTTCTAGAGTTGGGTATTTGCATATATTATCCATTTTCCTTCAGTTTGCTTGTTGTTTAATGGTGGCCAGCATTAAACCCCGCCTAGTGTCATGATCCCAATCAAGGTAGTGATGAATAGGAAAAGGAAATGGGTGCCATAATTTGATTGATTTGTTCTCGTCTAATCAACCAAACCCGACGAAGGAGAGGTTGAATGGGACAATAGGTAACGGTTAGTTTGGCATACTATGGTAGCTGGCTCAGTGCCATAGTGAAATTCAACCTTCACCTTTGCCTAAGGGTTGGAAGAACCTATGTTACCATCCTGCATGCAATGTCCTAATTTAGGTTGTGTTATCCAGGGGTGCTTGAGTTAATGAATCACGGGTAACACAATTTCCTAAGTTACTCTCCAATTTGATTGTCTCTTTGCTTTATTAGTATAGTTTTACTTTACTATATATCATTACTAAGACCCCCACCCCCACCCCATTTTATTGAGAATACAGTTATTTGATGCTTGAAATGATTGTTGGTGAATCAAAGTGGAAAAACCTCGTGTTCTCTTGGAATTCGACCCTAACCTATTTAGGTTTTATATTTGACAAAGATCATTTTATCCTCAAAGTGTGAGGTAGTGTTTTAGTGCGATCAGTCCTACCCGATGATCATAGATTTCTCACTCCTAGAACTTCAGTACCCTTTCAAGAGAAATCCTGATGACCAAGCTGATCACTAGGCACCCACAGTTCAAAACCAAGCTCCTTGCTTCAGCCATCCCTGGAAAAGACATCATCGTTGGGTTCGACATCTATAAACAACTCAAGGATCGCCTTGAGATCAAAACAAGGGGAATAGCTTATAGGAAACAGTTAAAGTCACACACCACTACCTCAAAGTTATTCCACTTCACAAGTTAATAGTAAACTCTAGAAAACCTGCATCCATCTCAATGATCAGAAGGTGAACAACACCTCCAGATGGAATTACAGACCACCAATTGAAATTGTTCACCTACTTCGAGGATTCATTTGATCCGTAAATCATGGTGGAAAGAAGGACATTCCACAAACTCCAACTATTCAGAAAGTTTGGAGGATCCATCGTCAAACCATTTGGAGTCCACCCAGAGTACCCATTCTGCCACGTCTTCATTGTCATGGTAGATGATTTCCCCTAACAACTGCTATGGCTATTTTAATACTTGTGTAACCAATGCTACATCGTTATCGAGTTCAACCGCAATCTGTTTAGGGATTTCGATAGAATTTAACCTCCCTTGCAAAAGTTCTTACTTTGGTTCATCCTAGGCGATTGTGGGTGCGTTGCTTCAGAGATTCCTACAAGGCCAATATTTTCATGTTGCACAAGTCAGTGAAGATAATCAACAAATAGGTCCAGGCCTGACCAGAAGTGCAAAGAATCATCTTCTATACTGGAAATTCTTCATCTCTATTTTGTACTTGGAAGATGAGTAACATGAAGTGCAAAGAATCATCTTCTAGCAGAATAGATGCATCCCAAATGTGCCTATGGCCCAAAGAAAGAGTACGATGGAACTACACCGATGACTACCCTCACGGGGAAGAGGTCCAACAAGCTGCTAAGGAATAAAAGGTTCCATATGAGATCACCAGAGATTAGGTCACTCAGAAAATGATGAGCATCAGGCTGAACATTCCGCCACATGAATAGGTTTAAAATGTTGCAGGACCAATGAACAGGAACATATACTTCACCAGATCGGTCAAGAGAAACCTTGAGAACAAAGATCTGAGCAAGAAGTGATACAATGTCGATTGGTAGATGGAAGAAGGATACTCACGCTCGCTAGAAACACCTTCAACATCTGCATGGTCCGATGCTACCTGATGAGATATGCAAGTTTCACCAAACCAAAATTACTGCCTCTACAAAAAGTTACAACTTACCCAAATTACTCACCAAAATTGCTTCAGCTTCCTCACCAAGTTTACCCCAAAGTTTCGTCAACAAGTCTGTCGCAATCCTTTACAACCAACCTTACCACAAACTTTGTCCACAAGTCAGCGACAATCCTTAGCTATCATGCCTACCACAATCTTTGACCCTAAGCCAGGCGTAATTCTTCATCACTAAGTATCCACACCAGTAGCTAACATACCAGCTTGCAACTGCCTAAAAGCTGCTAACTCATTAGCTTACACGTGCTCTCACATGCCAACATCATGCTTTTATTTTTATGTTTTATTTTGGTAGGCTCTGTTCAAATGTTAGGTGGGGCCCTATTTGAATAACTTAGATAAGAATAGTGGGCCGTGATAAGACTTACTATTTTTATAATAAGGTAGCCCCATCTATTCCTAAAATAGAGTGCCAGTGTGATAAAGATTTTTATTTTAGAGTCGGTTCGTAAGGCCAACCTTCTCCTATAAAAGGGAGGCCAAGTCCTTAGTAGAGGGAAAAGCTTAACTTAGGCGAAAGCATAACTTAGTCACAAGCTTAGCTGAGTCCAAATCTTTCTTTCAAGAGTCCTTAGTCTAGAGTCCAGGTGAAATATCCTTAAGTAATTCTCTCAAACTTACAACACTTTTGTAAATACACTTTCTGTCCAAATAATATGATTGTTGGCTAAAATTTCTCTTGCTCTTCTCTCTTGGGGGGATAGGTTATTTGTTCCCATAGTTTGAAGGGGAAGGGAGGGGTCTAAGGTGACAATCCGGTGAGCTCTGCTACTCGGGAAACCGATGACTCGGTAGGTTACAATATCAACCAGGCATTACTACAAAAGTTAATGTTGGCCCTTATGCCGCGAGTTGTGCATACAATAGCCTCTGTAAATAGAACCAAGCTAGGTATAATGGTACGTCCAGAAGGATACTTGAGGAGGGGTAAGATGAAAGGCACTATAGGCTAGGGAGAAATGCTCAAAGCCCGTGTGGGAAGCCCGAAAAAGTTGAAAAAACTACTGTGTGGTTTGCTGCTTGGTCGGTAAGGTCACTATTGTGCTGAGAAACCCAGCGGACTTGAGATGGCATACCGCCTATCATGGATGAGAGTTCTGAAAACATTGTAGTAGTGATGCTTGAGTCGATCTTGCATGGCATATGGTCCCACACCGCCTGTAACTTGTCCGAGCTGCCAGGGTTCCATTCCTGCCAACCCTGACTATGGTGTCCTCTTATCCCCCTGCTCACCTCCTCGCACCCTACATTGTATCAAATCCATCCCCTTCTCCATCGCTCGGAGGGAGGAACGAGGTCTGCATAAGGCCTATCTCTCAAGTTATACTACCAACTTTATGTATTCAGTCATTTAATATTAGTTTTGTGTTTACTTTAAGTCCACAATCATAAAAAAACTCTTCACACTCTTTATTTCCAGTTCATGTGTTTAAATTTTGAGTCCTTAGCCATAAATCTCTATATAGTCTTCACTTATATAGTTTGATTTTTTTCCTCCAATATTTAGAACAAACATTGAGTCTGTCCATAGATCCTTAGAATAAATGTGTATGTGTCATTATGGTCCAAAAAATCAAAAAATATGTCTATTTCAGAATCTTTATCATCTTTGTATAGTTCTTGTAAATCTATGTCTTTACCTTCACGATCGTGTCTTTGTAATTCCTTTGCCAAGTTGGAGGTGACTCAAACACGAAGTAAAGTTCTCTCTTGCAAATATGACTATCTCTATGAAGTAGATGTGTTTCCCCTGAATAAAAATATCCTTGACATACCTACATCCACTGAACCTATACTCTGCCTTTGCCAAAATGACCTCGTAATCCTTGGATGCTAATCCACTCCCTAGTCCTACCTAAACCCGCAGGAGTAAAAGAATATGTTGCTGCCTCAAAACTTTACTTGTACCTTATTCTTGAGACACAAGAAGAATAGTTCATCACAGTGCAAATGCCAGAGGAATTTCCATGTAGTGGAAAAACTTGGGATTCACCCATATCCATTTTGGTGCCGTCGGAGTTACGTTGACATATGACTGAAGAAAAGGCCTTCCTGTAGTGGCACATCTTTCCCACTTGGATACACAATACAACGAGTACCAACATGCGAATTTTGGTACCTATGAAATCACCCTCAATGCCGGGACCGTGTTCGTCACGATCTATCACAACTTCTATGTATCCCTGCATGATCCGCTACACACAGAGACATTGAAGATCTAGGTCCAGATACTAAGAGCTCCACAAGCTAGAGATGCTCTCCAGGAAACTTTACACTACCAGCTAGCTTATGGAGTTCATAACCATGCCATGGACATATTACTCCCTGGTGACTAAGATGCTCTCTTCCTAAATAAAGATGCCACCTACAAAATGATTTAGTGTATGCAGTTTCCTAGATAAATTATCCAGGAGGAGCACATCAACATTCTCCCTACCTCATGGGTCACAAACTATGAAAAGTTGCAAAATCCCCCTCAACCTCTCCAGTCCATGAGCACGATGAAACAGCCACCATAAGCTTTGAACACTCTAACCTCCAATACCTTCGAACATATAGTACAGACTGCAATATGCAGGATTGGATCCATTTGTTTAATCGTGATAGTCAAGCAATTCGATGATTTAAGTGCCACATCTCCAGACACATACTATGGGACTTAGACTGTAACTGTCAGTATATCAAGAAGAGGAAGATGAAGATGACAATAGTGAGGATGACCATTTCTATTATGAAGATGATTGGAAGCCAAGGGAAGAGGATGATAATCCATTCCTTGTCTTTTATGAACCTCATGAGTGGCCACCCTTACCAACTCCATCAAAACCTACCTCTATAAAAGAGCCTACACCTCCAATGTTTATGGTACGACCTACTGGCTTAAGCACCTCATCCGATTTTTCCCCTATACCAACCTTTTGAAAGGGATAACTTGAGCAACACACAAAAATTACCACCTCCACCAAAAGTTACCACTTACCCAAATTACCAGCCAAAATTACCTCAGCTTTCTCACTAAGCATACCATAAACTTTGTCTCCAAGTCAGCCGCAATCCTTAGCTATCACGCCTACCACAATGTATTCCCCAATCTAGCCACAATTCTTCATTACAAAGAATCCACTCGAGCAGCTTACCCACCCACTTGAAAGTCCTCTATAAGTAACTTGTGCTCCAGCTTGCATGGTTCCAACAAGTAGCTTACCCACCAGCTTGTCAGATGTCTACAAGTAACTTACACACCTGCTTATAGCTGCCTAGAAGTTGCTGACTCACCAACCTGCACATGCTGGCATATGCAAACATCTTGCTATTGTTATGATTCATTTTAGTAGGCTCCATTCACATCTTAGGTGGGCCCAATTTGAATAAATTATATTAAGATTATAGGATTTGATAAGACTTACTATTTTTAGATAGGTTTATTATTTTTAAAATAATGTAGGGCCCATCATTTGCCATATATGATAATTTTTTTTACTTTAGAGTCCAGTTTTAAGGCCAACCTTCTCCTATATAAAGTGAGGCAAGTCCTTAGTAAAGCGACAATCTTAACTTTGGATAAAGCATAACTTAGTCACAAGCTTAACTGAGTCCTAATCATTCTTTCAAGAGTCCTTAGTCTAGAGTCTAGAGTTCGAGAGAAATATCCTTAGGAAATTCTCTGAAAATTATTGCACTTTTGTAAATACACTTTCTATCGTAATAATATGACTGTAGGCTTAACGTTCTCTTGTTCTTCTCTCTTGGTGGGATGGGTTGTTCGCTCCCGTAGTCTGAAGGAGCGGGGAGGGGTCTAAGGTGACGCTCGAAACAGCTATGCTCATGGGGAAACTAATGACTCGTCACTACTACAACAGTTAATTTTTGCCCTTCCGCTGCTAGTTGTGCATACAATAGCCTCTGGAAATAAAACCAGGCTAGGTAAATCAATACGACCAGAAAGAGACTTGCGGAGGGCTAAGTTGAAGGGTGCTATAGGCAAGGGAGAGCCACTCAAAGCACATGTGGAAAGCCTAGAAAAGTTGAAAAAACTGTCGTGTGGTTTGTTGCTTAGTCGGTAAGGTCACTATTATGCTTAGAAACCTAGTGGACTTGGGATGACATGCCATATATTATCGGCGAGATCAATAAAAATGTTGTGGTAGTAGTGCTTGGTTGATATTGTGTAACCTACTGAATCATCGGTTTCACGACCAACAGAGCTTGCCAGAGTTTCCCCTTAGACCCCTCTCTACTTCTTCAGACTACGAAACTGAACCTAACCCCCCAAGAGAGAAGAACAAGAGAAAGTTCAGCCAACAATAATATTATTCAAACAGAAAGTGTATTTACAAAATTGTAGTAACTTTGAGGGAATTTCCTAAGAATATTTCTCTCTGACTCTAGACTCTAGACTAAGGATTCTTGATAGAAAGTTTGGGACTCAGTTAAGCTTGTGACTAAGTTATGCTTTAGCCCAAGTTAATCTTGTTCCTCTACTAAGGACTTGCGCTCCTTTTTATAGGACAAGACTGGCCTTACAAACCGACTCTAAAATAAAAAATATTATCACACATAACACACCATTTTAGGAATGGATGGGCCATACCTTATTCTAAAAATAGTAGACCTATCTAAAAATAGCATGTCTTGTAAAGACCAACTATATTTATCTAATTTATTCAAATCGGGCCCCACCTAACATATGAATGGAGCCTACTAAAACAAAACATAAAAATGAAAACATGATGTTGGCATGTAACAGCATGTGCAATCTAGTGGGTAAGTTACTTATTGATAGCATGCAAGCAGGTGCACAAGCTACTTATAGGCGACTTTCAAGCATGAGCGTGGATACTTAGTGATGAAATATTTCCATTGGCTAGTAGAAAAAGTTTGTGGTAGGCTTGGTGGCCAAGGATTACGGCCGACTTGGGGACAACGTTTGGGTACGATTGATGGCAAAGGATGCCGACTGACTTGGTAACGAAGCTTTCGGGTAAACTTAGTGAGGAAGTTGAGCTAATAAGGGTGGGTAATTTGGGTAAGTGGTATCTTTTTTATGGTAGTCATAATTTTGGTGTGTGAAACATGCATATGTCATTACGTAGCATCGGACTATCCAGAGGTTGAAGGTGTCACCGGGAGGCGCGAGTATCCTTCTTCCATCCACCGATCGACACCATGACTCTTCTTGCTCAAGTATCTGTTCTCAAGTCCTTTTATTAGTGATCAAATGAAGAACTTGTTCTTGCTCGCAGGCCTTGTAACATATGTTTCCATTTTTGTGATTTCAGCCTTATACTCATATGGTTGATAGTTGGTGTTTCCTGAGTTTCGTCCGACCTAGCAATTAACCTCTTTAGAAATGTCTCTGGTTGGGATATTCCATGACATTGTCCTTTCCTTTGAGGTGTTTTACTTGGAATTTGTAATGAGAGAACCACTATGCACATTGGAGGATCTGAGGATTAGGAATGATCTTTGGATTTAACTAGATCATCTTCGGAAAGGCTTTCATGTCCATCTCAATTAGAAATTCTGTATGGATCACCAAGAAGTTAAACTTCTTAATGATACTTTTAAAAGTAATAATTCCCTTAAAGGTGGTATGATAGTGTTGTTCTACATCCTTGAATCTCTTGCTGTCATATCCATAAATTTTGTGATTGCCATCTTTCTCTTCTAGGAGTACTGCACTCCAATATTTATTGATTTTATCCATCTATAAGATCTTCAAACCATTAGAAGGAATGTTGAGGGTTTCAACTTCCTTAGATATGTTCTTGATATGGTGTACTGCATCATCCTGATCCCTTCCCCATACTGGCGCTTTCTTTTTCAGCATCTTGGTGAGTGGTGTAATATATGTTGAGACATTAGGGATAAAGTCTCGAACGTAGTTAATCGCACTTAGGAACTATTTGAGTTGCTTGCATAACATGTTTGTGTCGAGAAACTTGAGCAATTCCAAACAGATATGTGGCCCTAGATGGTATGTGATGTGCTGTCAAAATATAACACATTTGATGCGTAAAAGAAGGGATTTTTTGAGTTCTTAATGCGACTTTTTTTATGTGTTTTTGTGTTTTTTTTGCGGAAAAGTTAGGTTGGCATTATTTTGGAGAAGAATTGCAAATATTGCTGAAGCATAGTATATACGAGCTCATCTACGAGTCATAGCCCAAGCTACGATCATAGGGTGTTATTGTAGCAAGAAATAGAGACCAAAAGTCATAAATCTGCTAAGTAGAGGTCAACCCTACGAGGCCATCCTATGAGTTGTAAGTTTCACTACGACTCGTACAGGTGGACTTATAGCAGGAGTCAGAGAGCCAAAACTTTGGACCAAAAACGAAAGGCCTAGACTATGACAGGAGCATACGAGTCATAGCCCAAGCAACGACTCATACCAATGGGTTGTACTAGTTGAGTCCAAGATGCCAAGAAGTTGATATGAGACCTTGATTATGACTCGTAGTCACTCTACAGTTGTATCAGTAAGGCGTACCAGTTGCCAACTGTCTTTTCCGTGTAATTTAGGGTTAAACTAGTAACTACTATAAGTACTTTTAGTTAGGTTTGATTGAAAGAGGAGAGGTCAGACAGATCAAAATTTTGGGGGATATTGAAAGAGCCTTTGAATATTCTCTCAAGAATATTTTAGGGTTTTAGCTTGATTTAACATTTTCTTTCGGAAAAGTCATTTTTGGGAGTTGCAAATCTTGCCTTATACTCATTGTCAATATATTGCTTTTTGTTTACAATTGGAGGTGTCTTCATTCTCCATTGCTTTGGGTAAAAATCCTCAACTATGTTTTGTATTTGCATTCTTATTGGTTTTGTCGTAGCCATCAGTAGCTAAGCACCCACAACTTGGGGTTTTGGGAACCATGGGTAGTTAACTTGAGATGACCTAGGTTTATTGTATTTCTATGATTGGGGCTTTACATGTATTGTGTATTTCCCTTTATTATGATCGTTGTTTGGTAGTGGCCAGCATATATCGCGCCTACTATCACGATCCCGACCATGGTAGTGACGATTAGGAAAAAGGAAGTAGGTGATAGGATTTAATTGATATGTTCTCATTTAATCAACAAAACCTAACCAAGGAGAAGTTAAATGGGGCAATAGGTAATGGTTAGTTGGCACGGCATGGTTGCCGACCAAGCGTCTTAGTGAAATTCGACCTTCACCTTCACAAGAGGGATGGAAGAACCTAAGTTACCATCCAGCGTGCGAATCGCCAATTGTAGTTATATTACCTAGGGTAATTGAGTCAACGAACCATAGGGGACATAATTCCCAACCTCCTAAGGCTCCCATTATGAAGACCATTCTTTGATGTAGATGCTTGTTTTGTGAGTAGTCAAGCGGCGAGTTTCCAAAAAAATTCCTCAAGGGTCCAATTCGGACTATTGGAGGGAAGGTTCTGGGAATCATGGTCAAAACTACAACAGTGACGGTGCTTATAGAGATAGCTGAGGTGGTTGCTATGAAAGAGATAGGGTGCCAGATACCGAATGGGGTAGAAGAGATGGTTATAAGAATGGTCCCTATGTGTCGCTCCACAACCGTGATGTTGTGCCAAGCACTTCTAGCCTTAAAGAGATGTTTGACAAATTGTTGGAGAGAGCCGACCACCAAGATAATACCTTGAAGGGAGTGAAAGCGGATATTTCAAGTATTAACTAAAAAATAGAGTCTCACTTAGTGGCAATTAAGCAACTAGAACAATAATTTGGGCAAGTTTCTTCGCAATTGAACCAACGCCAAAAGGGCACCTTACCAAGCAATACAGTTCAAAATCCTAAAAATGAAGGGCATTGCATGGCAATCATGACTCGAGTGGTGAAAGCACTGTTGAACTCCTTTTGCCAAAGGTTGAGAATGGAAACCACAAGAAGAGAGTAAGTGAGGAGACTAAAGGAGTCAACACAAAAGAGCAACCCAAGAAATATAAATCCTTTCCAAGGACTCCTCCTCCCTTTCCCCAAAGGCTTGGGAAGAGAAAAGAAGAAGGTAAGTTTGAACAGTTCTTGAAAATTCTCAAGAAGTTGTCAGCGGACAGCCCCTTAGTTCAAGCTATTGAGAGAATACCGGGGCACGCCAAATAGATGAAACATCTTGTCAAGAAGAAGCAAAAATTTAGAAGAGTTCTCCCACAATTTTTAACATTATAGTTCTATCACTACAAAGTCTTTGGTGCAAAAGCATGAAGACCCAGGTGCATTCAATATTCCATGCACTGTCGGGGAACTTGTGTTTGCTAAAGCATTATGTGAACTTGCCATATTCAGGAAGCTTGACCTAGGTAGCCTTGTCTCTACAAATATGCGTTGTTAATGGCAGACAGAACAATCAAGAAACCTGCAGTAATCCTGTATAATGTGTTGGTAAAGGTAAACAAATTTATATTTCCCGCAGATTTTGTTATACTTTATTTTAAGGTTGATTTTGCATTTTCTATCATCTTGGGAACACCTTTATTAGCCATAGGTCGAGCATTGGTTGATATGGAAAAGAGTCTTCTTACTTTCAGGTTCGGTGAAGAGGCATTTATGTTTTAGGTGGGTCAACAGGATAGAAAGAGTTATGAGTTTCAAGTCATCTCAATGATTGAAATGAGTGAGGACAATGAAGTTGAAATACTAATAGAGTTGAGGCTCGTAGTGGAACCCTTGGCAGCTGTGTTGATGAATTTCGATGTTGGCAACATTCCTGAGTATGAGGAAACAATAAATGCTCTTGGGGTATCATTTGGGCCTAAGCGATAGGCCAGGTTAGAGTTAGACTTGTGCAACAGGGAAACACCACCTTCGAAGCCTTCTAAAGAATTCCCATAAGATTAGAGTTGAAGGCACTACCAGCGCATCTAAAATACACATATTTGGGGAAGAATGGTACATTACCTATCATAATTGTAGGACTTAAGCGAAACCCAAACAAAGGCCCTTGTCTCCATTCTCAAGCAATTCGAAAGGGCTATTGGGTGGACAATTGCAGACATTATTGTCATACCCCTTGGGATATGTACTCATAAGATTCAACTAATCAAGGATTATAAACCAAGCATCAAGCATCAAAGACAGTTGAATCCAACAATGCTAGAGGTTGTGCGGAAAGAAATCATAAAGTAGTTGGACGCAGGAGTAATCTACCCAATCGCTGACAATGAACTTGTAAGTCTGGTGCAGTATGTTCCAAAAACAAAGATATCACAATGGTACCTAATGCAAAGAATGAGTTGATCCCTACGAGACCAGTCACTGGGTGGACAGTATGTATGGATTATAGAAAATGCAATGCTTCTACCGAGAAAGATCATTTTCCTATGCCCTTCATTGATCAAATGCTTGATAGACTGGCAGAGAATGGGTCGTATTATTTCCTTAACGGATATTTTGGATACAATAAAATTTTTATTACACCTGAGGATCAAGAGAAGATGACGTTCACATGCCCATATGGTACCTTTGCATTTAAGAGAATTCCTTTTAGAATATGTAATGCTTCGGCCACATTTCAAAGTCGCATGATGTCTATTTTCTCGGACATGGTTGAAAGCACTATTGAGGCGTTCACGGATGAGTTTGGTGTTGTTGATCAGCCTTTTGAGGAATGCTTGTTGCATTTGCGTAATGTGTTGCAGAGGTGTGTAGAAAGTCATTTGGTGCTGACTTGTGAGAAATGCCATTTTATGATCAAAGAAGGCATTGTAATTGGTCATACAATCTCGGGTAAGGGAATCGAGGTGGATAAAGCAAAAATTGAGGTTAATTTCAGTTAAAGGTATTCAGAACATTTTTGAAATGACCCCAAAAGGTGCCTAAAAATGTACATAGAAATGCTTGAAATTTTAATTTCCATATATCTGAAAATCCATTTGTTATTTCAAAAATCCAACTTCATATTTGTGATTAGGGGGACAAAATTAGGTGAAAATAGGTCTAACCTCGATCTAAGAGCGAAAGAATAGAAGCTTTAAGTTTTTAAGGAACGCTTTCCATTAGCTATTCGTGATGCTTCCATGATACGCCTTGGGCGCGCTTTAGTACAAATCTCTCTCTATGTCCTTTAGGAGATGTGTTTTTTTCCTAGCAGTTTTTCTTGTGTGGCCCAAAATATTCTAAGTGTTGGGCCCAAGTTTTCCAAATGTGTTTTTATCTATACTTAGTCAAATTTCACCCTTATATCATCCTAAACATTTCCCAATACTCCTCAAAACACTTAGACATACTTTCACTCTAAATTCTAAGACTCAAAGCCCTCATCCAGATTTAAGGATTCTCTTCAAGCTTCAACTCTCCATTGTCAACCTTCACCAAGAACTTCTCCAAAGCTAAGGATGTGGTGTTGAACCATTGGATCCTTTCACCCATGATGCCTAAGCCTTTTTTTTTACTAATATTCCCTGATTTAAAGTTGATTTTACATCTAGGTCCTGTACATTGAGAAATTTACTGCATAGTGATTTCAGTTCATGAAATGGTTGTTTTAGCATGTTTTGAGTTTCAAATCGTGGATCTAATGTTTGATTTGATGAGGGGTTTTGATATGTGTCTTGGGGGTGTTTCAAGGTGTTGATTGATGGTTTTATGATGGATTTTCTTGCATGATTTCATCTCCAAATTGCATGGTCTTTTACCCCCATTACACATCCCCAAGGTGCTTGATAAAATGTGCGGTTATGGTTTCAGGAGGAAATGCAGGTCCAAAGTATGCGATATGCTATGAATCATGTTATGATGATGATATGAGCTTATGTATATGATTAATCCTATATGAAATGTTGCATTAAAGACTATGGTAAATCCTATATGAAGTGTTGCATTAGACTATACTCGATCCGGGGGGACAAGAGCCCGGGTAACCATGTTGGGGGTTTATACTCATCAACCGCGCGAGGGGTTTATACTTCGTCATAGTGTTGGTAAGGTGTGATTAACATCAACCATGTGAGGGATTTATACTACACAACCACCAAGGGGTTTATACCTTGAATAATTAGCTTGGTCTCTTCTACACATATGATATTCTATATAAGTATGGATTACTTAAGCTTGTTTTACTTGTGCATTGATCATATATGTCATATTGCTATATCATGCCTATTGGCTATTATTATGCATGTTGACTATGACGCTTATCGCTTATTGCATTGCATCCCACATACTTAGTACATTCAAACGTACTAATGTAGACTCTTGCCTACATGATATCACCATATAGGAACTAGTGCCCAAGTTGAACATGGTCCTCCTCTACGTGGCTAGACGGTGCTATCCAAGCTTGTTGGTGAGACCTCCATTTCGGGGACTTTGATTTATGTTTTCCTCTTATCTATGTGTTGAGACACTATCTTATGTTCTATTTGATTATGAGGGTGAGCCTGGTTACTTTGTCTTGGCCCCGATCTAACTATGTATTTTGAGGTGTTTGTTGGACAAGTTAAATATTTACGATATGAGCTATGATTCCTTGTCTCTTGATGTTGATGTTTTGCAAAGCTTTACCTTAGCCCCAATCTATTTTACATGTCTTTATATACTTCTGCGACCAAGGATGTGTAATGATAAGTTAAGAGGCTTATTTGGGGTTCCTTCGGGTTCCCCATTCACCGTGTCACATCTAGGCCCTAGGCTTGGGTCGTTATAAACTTAGTATCAAAGTACTAGGTTGATAGATCCTCAGAGTCCAATAAGGGGCCCAAGCCCCTCATGCTAATACCCCGGAGCTAGGGTAAGAGACTTCATGAGGATGAATCCTCCGATTTTTTATGGGTCAAAGGTGGATGACGATCCAAAAGAGTTTATTGATGAGGTCTATAAAATCATGTCTATCATGGTTGTTGGGCCAAATGAGAAGGCAGAGTTGGCAGCGTACCAACTCGAAGGGGTGGCCCAAATTTGCTTTGATCAATGGAAGGGTGAGAAAAGGTAATGGCTATGTGGTGATTTTGGAAAAATTCAAATTGGTCTTCCTTAATCGATTCTTCCCTCATGAGCTTAGGAAAGCAAAGTTTGTGGAGTTTATGAACTTGAAACAAGGTGCTTTGAGTGTGAGGGAGTACGACCTCAAATTAAATCAACTTTCAAAGTGTGCTCCTTACTTGGTGGCCGATCCTAGGTCAAGGATGAATAAGTTTGTTATAGGGGTTTCCAACTTGGTAAGTGAAGAATGTCGGTCAGCCTTGCTTATTAGTGATATGGATTTGTCTCGGTTGATGACCTATGCCGAGCAAATGGAAGAGGAGAAATTGAGAAAAAGAAGAGGGACCATAAGGCTGAGAGAGCCCGATTTGAGGGAAAGTTCCACAAGGGAGCTACATTTTGTCAAGGCTAAGGACCTCCTCATACTACTAGTAGGGGGTTTGCCAATGACCTCCCTAGGACACAAGGTGTTGGTGGGATGGTTCCTAACTATGTGTGCCCTAAATGTGGAAGAAGCCATGGAGGCCCATGTTTGAGGGATTCTAATGCATGCTATGAATGTGGGGAGCTTATCTACAAGAAAGTAGATTGTCCATGAAATTGTAGCAATGTCCCGGGTGCTAATGCGGTTCCATTGGGTAGATGTGGTGGACAAGCTGGTGCCCCAAGGCACAACCAATTCTATGCTCTAGAGGCAAAGAGTTGGGTAGAGGTCGTAGCTCTACCGAACATTAAAGGTAAGAGTGTTATCGGGTTTCTTGGAAGAAACATCTTTTCTAGATTCAGTACACCTTGGGCAATCATCAGCGATGGAGGTTCCCTTTTTTTGCAATTGACTATTCAGAGCTCTCCTTGAAAGATATGGGTGAAGCATCGAGTGGAAACCCCATACCATCCCTAAACAAGTGGCCAAGTAGAAGTATCAAATAGGGAAATAAAGTAAATTATATACAAAACGGTGAATGTGAATCGCACTGATTTGTCAGGAAAGTTGGGTGATGCTTTATGGGCCTACTGCACAGCTTTCAAAACTCCAATCGAAATGTCCCCTTACCAATTAGTGTTTGGGAAAGCTTTTCACCTTCCAGCTAAGATTGAGGACAAGGCATTATACGACCTGAAGAAGCTAAATCTAGATTGGATTGAAGCAACAACATCTAGATTAATGCAAAAAATGAACTTGATGAGTTTCGACTGCGCACATATGAGAGCTCTGACTTGTACAAGCAATGAATGAAAGTCTAGCATGATCACATAATTGAAAATCGCCAATTTTCTCCAAGAGACATGGTCTTGCTTTATGACTCTAAGTTGAGGTGGTTTCTTAGAGTTGGGCAATCATCAACTCTAAGTGGATGGGGCCTTTAGAGTTGTATGCATTTTTAGTTATGGAGCCATTGAGTTAGATAGTAGGGATGGTAAAACGTTCAAAGTCAATGGTCAGAGGGTCAAAGTTTACATGGGTGATTGGAAGAAATTAAGATATTGGAAGACTAGGACCTTGAAGAGGCATGAGCACAAAAGCTTCCTGTTGTGCCGCGACAATAAATTAGGCGCTTCCTGGGAGGCAACCTAAGGTATGCCCCTTGTACCTCCTCTATATGTTTTTACTTTGAGGACAAAATATTCTATTTTGGTGTGGTGTGGGAAGTTATGGATTAAGGTGAAGTCTGAGTAGCCTCGAGTCCATAACTTCCCCTATTTTTGATCCCAAGGTTTTCTTACCGTGATTCTTTTTTCTTGTGGATGTTTAATTTTCAATTGAACTGGCATGTTAAGGTAGTATAGATAATGTGTAATTTAATGGTAGTGTTAATTGTTGGCATATACATAGTCTTTAAATGCCTTCTGAATGATTTGAAAAATTAGATACCCTCAAAATTCTTGAGATTGTAGCTCTTGATGTATTCATGCATTTTGAGTATCTGGCAATGTTTGTTCTTATAATATGGGGGTAAATTGAGGCTTGAAGTATGATCTATGAGTCTCTACTTGATTGTGGGTGCAACGCCATGTATGTTGTTAGCCTTTTTTGCCGCATTAATGCATCTTGTATTGACTTAGAACTTGCTTTGTTACTCTAAAATTTGTTTAGTGATTGGCTAATTTTGAAAAGATCTTAGGCCTTTGTTCTTTTAGTGAACCCACTTTTAGCCTAAATGACCTACCAAATGAGTGAGTGAATCCCTTGTTCCAATTTTTTATTTTTAGTTTCTTATGTACTTTCTTTCTTGACACCTTGCTAGCCTAACCCTGTTTGATGAAATATCTTGATATTGGCCCTGGTCTATCCTTGAACATGTGAACCTTGATTGAGGCTAAAAGCCTATGTTTAGGGTGGCTAGAAATTGTGACCCTGGTTTGGGGTGTACATATTGTGTACTTCACCTTAGGCTAAAAGCCTAAATTGAGGGTGGCCCTTATTGTGGTAAAGTAATAACAATGAGGTGGTGAGTTGGGAAATAAAGAAAAAAGTGAAAAATCATGAGCCCAGGGAGGAACAAGAGATTAAAAGTGCCTTGAATTGAGAAAAAATTAGTAATAATGAGTTCAGAGATAAGGCAAAGCTGAAAAGACAAAGAAAGCACTTGGGAAAAGCTTGAAATAGGAGAATAAGGGTGGATTTAGTGAAAATGGTTGTGTTATGAAGGAAAAAGTGTTGGTAAATATTGTTCAAGGATAGCTTTTAGTCACTACTTGTCTAAAATCCCATAGCAAAGCCTCCTGAACCTTTGTTACAAACCCATATGTCCTAAAGTGATCAAAATCCACTTTGTCACCAAGCCGGAAAATGAGTGTAGAGGCAATCCTATGGTGTTAGTCATTTTGCATGAATTTCAGTTGTGAGAGTGAGAATGCTTGCTCAGTCCCTAAATTCTAAACGCTTTTTGAGTGAGTAAGAGGGAGTTCTTTTCTATGAGGGAATTTACACTACTTGATGAGCATACGGTTATACCAGTGATTGTGGATGATCAATGCTTCTTAGCTTATCATAGTTGGGTTTCTAGATTCATCATCATGCTTTTGTTGTCCTTAGTAGCTTCGTAATCTGGTTTGAAAATGATAGTTGGGTACCTAGATTAGAGTGAATGATGTATATGCCATTGGTGTAGCTGCTATGTATTTCTCATTGTATGCATAGATTGAGTCATCACTTGAGGAAAAACAATAATTCTAAGTTGAGGGTGTTGATGTGCTGTTAAAATACAACATAATTAATGCCTAAAGCAAGGGATTTTTTAGCTTTTAACGCGATATTTTATTATTTTTATGTGTTTTTGTGTTGTTCTTGCAGAAAAGTTATGTTGGCATGATTTTTGAGAAAAATTGTAGATTTTGCTGAAGCATAGGACATACGAGCTCACCTACGAGTCATAGCCCAAGCTACGAGTCGTAGGGTGTTATCGTAGCAAGAATTAGAGAATAAAAGTCAGCAATATACTAAGTGGAGGTCAACCCTCTGAGGCCATCCTACGATCATAAGTTTCACTACTGCTCGTATATGTGAACTCGTTGCAGGAATCAGAGAGCCAAAACTTTAGACAGAAAACTGAAGGACTAGATTATGAGATGAGCATACGAGTCGTAGCCCAAGCAATTACTTGTACTAGTGGGCCATACCAATTGAGTCCAAGATGCCAAGAACCTTATACAAGACATCAATTAGGACTCGTAGGTCACCCTACGAGTTGTACCTATAAGGTGTACCAACTGCCAACTTTTATTTTTATGAAATTTTTAGGGTTAAACTTGTAACTACTATAAAAACTTTAAGTTATGTTTGATTGTAAGAGGAGAGATTGGACAAATCAAAATTTTGGGAGACATTGAAAGAGCCTTTGAATATTCTCTTAAGAATATTTTAGGGTTTTAGCTTAGTTTATCATTTTCTTTTAGAAAACACATTTTTGGGGATTGCAAATCGTGTCTTGTACTTATTGTCAATATAACTAGCCTTTGGTGTGCATATGGTGGTGTCTTCATTATTCATTGCTTTGGATAAAATCCTCAACTATGTTTCATATTTGCATTCTTGTTGGTTTTGCCTTAGCCATGAGTAGCTAAGAAACCACAACTTGGGGTTATGGGAACCATGGGTTGTTGACTTGAGATGACCTAGTTTTATTGCATTTCCATGTTTGGGGTTTTGCATGCATTGTCTATTTCCGTTCATTATGATTGTTTTTTGGTGGTGGCCAACACCAAATCCCACCTACTATTACGATCCCAACCAAGGTAGTGACAAATAGGAAAAAGGAAGTAGATGACAAGATTCGATTCATGTGTTCTCGTCTAATCAACCAAACCTGACCAAAGGGAGATTGACTGGGACAATAGGTGCCGGTTAGTTGGCGTGCCTTGGTTTTCGACCAAGTTCCATGGTGAAATTTGACCTTCACCTTCACAAGAGGGCTGGATGAACCTAAGCTACCATCCTGCATACTATCTCCAATTTTAGTTATGTTACCTAGGGTTATTGAATCAATGAACCGTGGGAAACACAATTCCCAAGTTATCCCTAAAATTAAGTGTTTTCCTGTATTGTTGTATAGTGTTTATTTTACTTTGTTTTTGAATCACAAAAACTCCCATTTAGAGATTTTAGTTATAGATACTAGGAATGATTGATAGTAAATTCTCATAGTCAAACCCTGTATTCCCTGTCGATTCAATCGTAACCTTTTGTTAGATTAATTGCTGACAGCGACTGCTTTCTTACTAGAGCGTGAACATCATCAGTATGGTCCATGAGAAAAATGCATTCCTAAGAAGTCTATTTCATCCTTCATAACAATCATCTTCTTTACGTAGAGCATGATGCCATACTTCTTTACTAATTCATGAAATTGGCGGAGAAGAGCATAGTGTTCCTCAGCAGTATCACTAAATAGGAGCATATCACCAATACAAACTAGTGATGTGGGGATGATAGGCTAGAAGATTCAGATAATGGCTTTTTGGAAAAGTGAGTGTGCTGGTTTGAGCCCAAACGGCATGACCTTCCACTTGTAATGGTGGTTGAGTATGCAGAAGCCGGTCTTGGGCTTATCCTTAGGGTGTATACCCAGTTGCCAAAAGCCTGACTTGAGATTGAAATTTGAGAAGTAGGTGGCTTTGGCTAGTTGTGAAAACAAGGTCAGCTTGTTCGGAATTGGGAACTTATCATCTTAAAGAAAGTGCTTGACAGGTTGATAGTTGATGACTAGTCGGAGCTTTCCTCTCATCTATTCGGCTTGCTTGTTGACATAGAATGCCTCACAAGTCCACTGTAAATCCTATGGTTCGATCAGTCCGGATTGCAGTAATCCTTCACATTCCTTTTTAGCAAGTTGGAGATATTGTGGGTTTATGCCTGAGTGACTCGCCTTTGTTGGATTGATGTTCTTGTTCTTCTTGAATAGGAGTCTAATGAAGAATTCTTCATTCAACCACAATGGTTAGCATGCTTCTTCATAAACTCCTTATGGGAATCAACCCATGATTTCTCGATGAGCTGACATTCAACATCCTTGTTCTTCTCTTCATCTGTGATAGGAGATAGCCTTATGAAAATTTTATATGGCTTGAATTTATCTTTAAAGGCTATGCCCTGTGTTCGAACCTTGAGTCGATCATTGAACTCTTTGTAGATGGCAAACCCTATGATAAGGTGAGTCCAGGGATGATAGATCCAGGTATTCTAGTTTGGAACCGTACTCCTAAAAAGAGCTCATTCATCATTGGATCTTTGGTGATTGCTTTAGCAGTGAAGACTCCTTTAGAGGATGTGCTAAAGTGTTTCAAGTGTATGATCCACTACCGCTTAGGAAGGGTATGTTGGGGTTGAGCATCAATGCTGCAGCTCCTGTGCCAATAAAGGCAATTACTTGGATTTGTTTGGTCCAGTTATATGGGTGTATTGCCAATTAAACATGGGGTGTTTCGACATGGGATATGATGTTGACTTCGTCAGGATGAGATGTCTCGAATACGGCATCATCCAATTGGATACAGTCATCATCTTCTCTGTGGCCATCGCTGCTTAGCGGCTGCATCTGCTAATGGCTCTGCTGCTCTTTGTGCCTTGCATGAGTAGGGGCAGTCTCTTATGAGATGTGTAGTTTTCCAACAGATTTTGTATTTGTAGACCTTCCTTTTGGAATGTTTGGGCTGGCTGGCTATTGATGATTTATCCTCTGGTGACACGGGAGATCGTTCGAGTCACTTTCTCTCTTTATGCCTTCATTTCCATCTCTTCCATCGAGTATGGCGTTTTCACCAAGCTCTGTGGTTTAGCTGCATGTTTCTCTAGGGTCAAGAGTTTTGCCTCCATTTTCATGGTATGTAGCATTTCTGGAGCTATTGCTGGATGAATTGTTGAGTTTTTCCAATGCATCATAGAACTCTTCTTTGCCTGATGAAGTATCCTCCTTGCTGGTATCACCATCTTGACGTGGAGGATTCGTTCCATCGGCAACCTTCTGTTCCACGCTACACAGTTGTTGTATGGCTTGATCTTGTGTGATCAAGTTGTTGTTCAGAGTAAATTTTTCTTTGTGTAGCTAAAGCATAACTTAGTCACAAGATTAACTAAGTCCCAATCTTTCTTTCGAGATTCCTTAGTCTAGAGTCTAGAGTCTAGAGTCCCAGAGAAATTTCCTTAGGAAATTCTCTCAAAATTACTACACTTTTGTAAACACACTTTTTTGTCTGAATAATATGATTGTTAGCTAAACGTTCTCTTGCTTTTCTCTCTTGGGGGGGGGATGGGTTGCTTGGCCCCATAGTCTTAAGAGCAAGCAGGGGTCTAAGGTGACACTCCAGCAATCTCTGCTCGTCGGGATACCGGTGACATGGTAAGTTACACAATATCAACTAGGGACTACTACAATAGTTAATATGTGCCCTTACGCTACAAGTTGTGCATACAATAGCATCTGGAAATAGAACCAAGCTAAGTAAACTTGTATGGCCAGAAAGAGACTTGAGGATTGCTAAGTTGAAGGGAGTTATAGGCCTAGGAAAGCTGCTCAAAATCCATGTGGAATGAAGCTTTCAAAGCCCATGTGGAATGATTGGCAAAGTCAAAAAAATTGTTGATTGGTTTACTGCTTGGTAGGTAAGTTTGCTACTGTGCTCACAAACCCAGTGAGCTTAGGATGGCATACCCCCAATAATGGACCACAACATAGAAAACAGTGTAGTAGTGGTGCTCGAGTTCATCTTGCATGGTATTTGGTCCCGCACCGCTTGTAACCTATCCCAGCCGTCGGAGTCCCAATATTGCGGCTCCTTTTCGTGGTGTCCTCCTATACCCCTGCTGCCTCCTTGGACCCTACATTGTATCAGAGCCATCCTCTTCTCCGTTCCCCGAAGGGAGGAACGAGGTACTCATAAGGTCTATCTCTAATGTTACACTGCAAACTTTTCTTATTCTGTCATTTACTTTCAGTTGTGTGTTTACTTCAAGTCTTTTGTGTTTACTTTGAGTCCATAGCTGTAAAAAACTCTCCATACACTTTACTTCCAACTGGTGTGCTTAAATTATGAATCTTTAGCCATAAATATCTGTACAGTCATCACGCAGATATTTAGAACAAATATCGAGTCTGTCCATAGTTCTTTAGAACAAATACGTGTGTGTGTCTTTATATCCAAAAAATCCAAAAATATATCATTTGCAGTGTCTTTACCATCTTCGTCTAGTTGTTGTAAATTTATGTCCTTAACTTCAACGTCGAGTGTTTGTAAGTCCTTTGCCAAGTTTGAGATGACTCCTACCTAGAACAAAACTCTCTCTTGAAAATACTACTATTTCAATGAAGTAGGTGTGTTACCCCTAAAAAAGAAAATATCCTGCACATATCTACCTCTACTGAACCCATACTCTACCTTTGCAAGAAGGATCTGTAACCCTTGGTTGCAAATCCGCTCCCTAGTCCAACCTAAACTCGAAAACTTGACCAGCACCCTATCTTTGCAACACAAAAAGAACAGTTCATCACACTGCATATGCCAAAAGAATTTCCAAGCTAGTGGAAAAACTTGGGGTTCACCCATATCCATTTTTGTGCCGTCAAAGTTGCGTTAACGTATCACGGATAAATAGGCTAGCCTATGCTAGCGCATCTTTCCTTCTTGGATATCCTATACAATGAGTACCAACCTGCAAATTTGGGCACCTCTGAGATCACCCTCAACACTTGGAATGTGTTTATCATGATTTATCTTAACTCAACATGTCCTCGCATGATTTGTGCCTCACGGAGGTGTTGAAGATCTAGGTCCATATACTTGGAGCTCCACATGCTAGAGATGCTATATAGAAAACTCTACACTACCAGCTAGCTTGGCGAGTTCAGAACGATGCCATGGACCTATCACTCCCTGTTGCCCAAGATGCTCTCTTCCGAAACATAGACGCCACCAACGGAATGACTCAGTGTACACAGATCCTTAGACAAATCAGCATGGAGGAGTTTATCAACATTCTCCCTACCTCATAGGAGACAAACTACATGAAGTGGCGAAATCTTCCTCAACCTCTCCAATCCACTTAGACTACTTTCTCCAGAAAACCTGATGAAATAGTCGCCATAAGCTTTGACTACTCTAACCTCGAAAAAGCTCCATTAAACTACTTTCTCCATATATATGTACCAACCCCTAGATTAAAAACCAGAATTCACAGATCCATTGCTTGAATATGAGTTTGGTGCTTACCATTTCCACCATTAGATTGAGCAATTCGATTTTGATGGTTAATGTGTCCACTGGTGTCATTGTCCTTTCACATTGCATATACCATGGGACATAGACTGTGACTGCCAGGAGTGCCAGGATGATAAGCCGATGATCGAAATGGACTACAATTGGGAACCTTCATTCACTGTCACAAATGAACCAAGGAACCCACAAAATCCATCAACTCTATGAAAATCTACCTCCGCAAAAAAGCTTGTACCTCCAATGTTTATGCTATCTCCTATGGGCTCCAGCACCTCTATGATTTTCCACCATACAAAACTTTTGAAAGGGATAACCTGAGGTATGTTCCAAAAAATATGACACAAGAAAGTTATCCTACCAACGAGAGAACATATACCATTAGGCGACGTAGAGGAAACCCTTAACTAGCAATTAGAGAATGTTGTGGTCCGAAATAAGTCGTTGTCCAGCGTCGGTAATTCCATCAAGCACATTGTCCAGTCTCAAGGCAAGATGCAAACAAAGATGGACTTGATGGAAAGAAGATGACAGAGATGTCCAACCAACATGCCAGACATATTTGAGCACTACAACATAGGTTGAAAACTATATAGTTTGATTTATGTCCTCTAGGAACGTCATTATCTCACTTCTTCGAACAACAAAGGAATGAGAAAGCATCCATCACGGAGAAGATTCAGAGCATGAAATATGGTAGTCCCGAGCCAAGGAGAACATCATCTTCTCCAACTAGGCTTACCGTATTTCCCATATGCTCATAGCCTTACTCCCAACCGATGGAGGAGAGCTACATGCATAAGTTCTTCTCCAGTACTCCCCAAGCTTGCCAGCAAAAGGAAGAACCAAAGTTCGACATAGCTATGTTTGTATGAAACAAAGGATGCAACAGTGGCAGCCCCGAAGCAAGGCGACAAAGCATAGAAAAAGGAAAATAGAAAGAAAGCTACAGACCGAAGAACCATAATGATCACCAAATACAACACTCATGAAAAGAATAACACCACCACAAGATGCATTTATTGACTCTACAGGAAGCACCCTGTCTTTCCACATCCAACCTTTGACTACACAAATCCTATCACTGCAGCAAATAGATGAAGATAAGGCATGGGAAGATATGGTCAGATCTATCAATGAAGAGGACTGGCATTCCACATATCTTGGCTTCCCCGAACCTGAACCAATCAAATTCGATCAGGAGGTTCCAGAGTTTTAGGCCTTAAAAGAGACAGTCCACACTGATGATTACCTCAGGGAAATAAATGAATGCTTTGGATTCAATGACCAACAAGACTAAAGTACCTCAGAATCTGAAGTTCCATTCGAGGAAGATCTCCGATACAATGAACAACTAGAAAGCACCACCTCATAGTTCTCGATTGAGAATAATTATCCCTCAGATGGATACATCCAGGATATTGATGATTTCACATCAACTGATTCCCAGGAATATATGAAGGAAACTATAGAATCATCACTAAAATCAGATGAGGAGAACTATCCCTCACTCTTCATGAACCAGTACAAAGAATCTGAATTCTCCAAAGTAAACAATGATGAGGATGGGATGACAGAAGATCCTATTCCAGAACGAAGGCCATGACCAACAACCACATCTCCAAAGCAAGTTGGAACTGACTTTCAAACTTTCATCCTCGATGATGTCAAAATCAATAGTGCCCCAGGGGATCCAAGACTTTTACAGTTCGATTATCACCAAGAATTCGATCGAGTGTGAAAAGTACATGATACTGTCAAAATTCACTTCAAGGTTCTTTGGTATACTTAGGGATTGGTGGCATGCACTAGGATTGCAAGATTGCAACTACTTTCTAATATCCCAAGACTTCATATGCAACCTGAACATACAAATAGAAGTCTTCTTTGGAGATACTGGCCAACGAAAAGAGATTCTACAAATATAGCTCTTCCAGATGAAATGCATGCCGTATGAAAGAAATGTCATTGATATCTATTTCTAGAAGATGGCAAGAATCTACTTTGTGCTAGTAGGAGACCCTAGTTTGATGTAGGCATTCGTGTCATCACTGCCTATGATGCTTGCAGGGCACGCCGTGATAATCATAAAATAAAAGTTCAACACTATCACTACCCCGTACATTAACTACATTAGCCAAGCGATCTTCCAAGCCCTGGACAACATTTGGACAAAGAGATCAATCTTGAAATAGATCGTCCAGAGCAGTTGGGCACTTTGACAAGGCATGTAGTAGCAGTGACTTAGTCACTAAGTCCACTGTTCTTGCTCAAGCCACTAAACAAGACGAAAGGACCACAAATAATACATGAGGTTCAAGATGCCTAGACCTCAAGACACAAGGTGAAGGATGAACCTCCTATACTTTTAGACCTTGCATTCGAAGGTCAGGGAAACTTGAACCTCCTGTACTATTGTTGGACCTTCCGTCTTGTTCGACAGCTTGAGTAAGCATAGTTGGACTTAGTGACTAAGTCATTTCTATTGCATTCCTTATTGAGTGTCAAGTTGCTCTTGACGATCTATTTCAGGACAAATCTCTTTGTGCAAATATTGTTCATTGCTTGGAAGATCACCTACCTATTGTAGATGATATGCGAGGCAGTTATGGTCTTGAACTTTTATTCTATGATTGTCACTGCGTCCTCTGCTAGCATCTTTGGAAGTGATTAGCCGAATGCCTATTCCAAACTAGGGTCTCCTCCTAGCTCAAAGTAGATTCTTTCCATGTTCTGGAAATGGATATCAATGTCATTTCTATCATATGACATGCATTTCATCACAAAGTGCTGACTCTACAACTTCTCTCTTCGTCAGCCGACATCTCCACAGAAGACTTCCATGAGTATGCTCAAGTTGCCTATTATGTCTTCAAAGATGAAAATGTAGTTGCAATTATGCAATCCTAGTGCCTTCCACCAATCCCTGAGAATTTCGGAGAACCTTGAAGTAAATTCTGATAAGATTATGTATTCTCAAGATCGACCAAATCCTTGGTGACCATCAAAGAATAGAACTCTTGGATCCTCTAGGCCACTGTGAGTCTTTGAAATCATCGAGGGTGAAAGTGTGAAAGCCAGTTCTAACTTTCTTTGGAGATGTGGCTGCTAGTTCTAGTCTTTGTTCTAGGATGGGATCTTCTATCATCCCATCCTCATAATCATTCACTTCAGATACATCAGGTTCTTTATACGGGTCCATTAAGAGTGAGGGATAGTCCTCTTCATTTGATGCTCGTGATGATTTTGCAGTTTCTTCTACATATTCTTAGGATTCATCACCATAATCCTTGGAATCAGTTGATGGGGAATCCTCAGTATCTTGGATGTACCCATCTGAAGGATAATCATCCTCAGTCGAGAACTCCGAGGTAATGCTTTCTAGTTGTTCATTGCATTCTAGATCTTCATCGGATGGAACTGCAAATTTTGAAGTAGTTTTACCTTGTTGTTCATTAAATCTGAAGTGTTTATCTACTGCCCTGAGGTACTCATCAGTTGGACTGACCTCTTTTAAGGTGTAAAGATCTAGAACCTCATGATCGGATTTAATCGATTTAGATTCGAGAAAGCCATAATTTTTGGGTTGCCAATCCTCTTCATTGACTGATGTTATCATATAATCCCATGCTTTATCTTCATCTGTTTACTCTGGTTATGGGATTTTGTAATCATCAAAGGTTAGGCGTAGAAAGAATGGGTCCTTCCTGCAGTTGCAGTAGATGCATCTTGAGGTGGTATTCTTTTTTTTGCGAGTGGTGTATCTAGTAATCATCATGGCTTCTAGGTCCATCGCTTTCTTTCTCTTTGCCTTTTTCTTTGATTCTTCAGCTTTCTTCTAGGTTGTTGTTGCTTCATACTTTCTCTCCCTCATGAACTTAGCTATGTCAAGGTCTGGTTCTTTCCTTTGTTGGGAAGCTCGATGTGTACCAGAGAAGAACTTTTGCATGAAGCCCTCATGCTTCGACGGGGAGTAAGGCTTTGAGCAGATAGGAAATAAGGTAGGCCTAGTTGGGGAAACTGATGTCCTCTTTCGCTCACGACTACCATATATCAGGCTCTGGCTTTGCTCTGTGATGGCTGCTATCACATTCCTTTGTTGTTCAAAGAAGTGAGATAGTGACGTTCCTGGTGGACATAAATCGAATTGTATAGTTTTTAATCTATGTTCCAGTGCTCGAATAAGTCTAGCATGTTGGTTGGACGTCTCTTCCATTTACTATCCATCAAGTCCATCTTTGTTTGCATCTTGCCTTGAGACTGGACGGCATGCTTATTTGAATGAACAATGTTAGATAATGCCTTGTTCTGAACCATTGCATTTTATCATTGCCAGTTTAGGGTTGCCTCTATGTTGCCTTGTGGTAGTTGTTCTCCCATTGGTAGGATAGCTTTCTTGTGTGGTCTTTCTGGAGCATAGTTCAGGTTATCCCTTTCAAAAGGTTAGTATGGGGAAAATCATATGAGGTGTTGGAGCTCATAGGTCATAGCATAACCATTGGACGTACAGGCTCTTTTGTGGAGGTAGGTTTATATAGAGATGATTGCTTTTGAAGGTTCTTTGGTTCATATGTAATAGTGAATAAAGGCTCGTCCTAGTTTTCATCCTCGACCATCAACATCTCATTATCCTGGCACTCGTTGTAGTCACAATCCATGATCCACAGTATATTTCTTGTAAAGGGACAGTGTACCAATGGACGCATTGACCATTCAGATCGAACTGCTCAATCCAATCATAGAAGTGATAGGCACCAAACTCAGATGCAAGTTTTGGATCTGTGAGTTCTGGGTTGTAATCTAAGGGTTGGTACATATTTATGAAGAAGGTAGTTTTGTGGAGCTTCTTAAGGTGTGAGTGGTCAAAGCTTATGTAAACTACTTCATTAGATTTCCTGGCGAAAGTTGGCTCAATGGACAGGAGCAGATGAGAAGGATTTCTCAATTTCTCATAGTTTGTAATCGATGAGGTAGGGAGAACGTTAAGAAGCTCCTCCCGATTTATTTTTCTAGAGATGTAGGTATACTGAGTCATTCGATGGTGGTGTCTATGTTTAGGAACAGAGTGTCCTAGCCACTAGGGAGTGATAAGTCTGTGGCGTGGTTCTGAATTCTCCAAACTAGTTGGTACTGTAATGTTGCCTAGATAGCATCTCTAGCTTTTGAAGCTCGGAATATCTGGACCTAGATCTTCAACGCCTCCTTCAGATACGGATCGTGCAAAGGAATGTTGAAGTTGGGATAAATCATGACGAACACAGTCCAAACGTTGAGGGTGATTTCAGAGGTTCCCAAATTCACATGTTCGTACTCATTGTATCAGGTATCCAAGAGGGAAAGACGCGTCACTACGGGCCGGCCTTTTTTTTTCGTGATACATCAACACAACTCTAACGGCATCAAAATGGATATGGGTGAACCTCAAGCTTTTCTACTAGCGTGGAAGTTCCTCTGGCATTTGCAGTGTGATGAACTATTCTTCTTCGGTTGCAAGAGTAGGGTGTTGGTCAAGTTTTAAGGCAACAACATATTCTTTCACTGATGTGGATTTATGTTGGACTAGTGAGCGGACTTGCCACCAAGGATTAAAGGTCTTTCTAGCAAAGGCAAAGTATGGGTTCAGTAGAGGTAGATATGTGGATGATATTTTTTTCTGGGGTAACATATCAACTTCATAGAGATAGTCGTATTTGCAAGAGAGAGTTTTGCTCTGGGTGGGAGTTATCTCTAACTTTAGGAAGGACTTATAAAGACTCGACTATAAAGGTAAAGACATAGATTTAGAAGAACTAGACGAAGAAGGTAAAGACATAGATTTACAAAAACTAGACAAAGAAGGTAAAGACTTTAATATAGACATATTTTTGGATTTTTGGGACTATAAAGACATATAGACGTATTTGTTCTAATGAACTATGGATAGACTGGATATTTATTCTAAAGATCTAAGGAAAAGACTCAAAACAATTTATGTAAAGACTGTATAGAAATTTATGGCTAAAGATTCAAAATTTAAACACATAAACTTGAAGTAAAAAGTATAGAGAGATTTTTATTGCTATGGACTCAAAGTAAACACACATAATGGAAGTAAATGACTGAATAAGTAAAGTTCGTAGTACAACTCAAGAGATAGACCTTATGAAGACCTCGTTCCTCGCTTCGGGGGATGGAGAAGGAGATGAATCTGATACAATATAAGGTACAAGGATGCAAGAAAGGGGATAAGATGACACCACGAATAAGACTGGCGGGACCGGGATGCCAGTGGTCCTGTCCATGGTGTCATTTTATCCCCCTATTCGCCTCCTTGCACCCAATGTAGTATCAGAGCCATCCCCTTCTCTGTCCCCTCGAAGGTAGGAACAAGGCCTTCATAATGTCTATGTCTCCTGTTATACTGCCAATTGTGTGAGGAGGTGAGCAGGGGGATAAGAGGATACCACAAACTTTACCAGCGGGACCGAGATGCCAATGGATCGAATAGGTTATTCGCGGAGTGGGACCATATGCCATGTAGGATTGACTCACGCACCACTACCACAATGTTTCCAGCAATCTCGTGCATAACAGGTGGTATGCCATCCAAAGTCTACTGGGTTTCTAAGCACAATAGCGACCTTACTGACAAAGTAGTAAACCATGCAACAATTTTTCTTGAAATTTTTTGGGATTTCCTCAAGAGCTTTGAGCAGCTCTCCCTGGCCTATACTGCCATTCAACTTAGCCCTCCTGAAGTCTCTTTCTGGCCATACTGATTTACCTAACTTGGTTATATTTCCAAGGCTATTGTATGCACAACTAACGGAATAAGGGAAAACATTAACTGTTGAAGTAGTGCCTAGTTGATATTGTGTAACCTACCAAGTCATCAGTTTCTCAATGAATAGAGCTCGCTGGAGTGTCACCTTTGACCCCTTCCTGCTACTACAAACTACGGGACTGAGCAACCCATCCCCCTGCCCAAAAGAGACAAACAAGACAAAGTTTAGCTAACAATCATATTATTTAGGCAAAAAGTGTAATTACAAAAGTGTAGTAACTTTGAGAGAATTTCCTAACGATATTTCTCTCGGACACTAGACTCTAGACTACGGACTCTTGAGAAAAAGATTAGGACTAAGTTTAGCTTGTGACTAAGTTATACTTTAACCAAAGTTAACCTAGTCCCTCTACTAAGGACTTGGCCTCTCTTTTATAAGAGAAGGTTGGCCTTAAAAATCAACTCTAAAATTAAAAACCTTTATCACACATGGTATACCATTTTAGGAATGGATGGGCCCTACCTTATACTAAAAATAGTAAACCTATCTAAAAATAATAATTCTTATCAAGACCAACTATCTTTATCTAATTTATTCAAACCATGCCCCACTTTAAATGTGAACGGAGCCTAATAAAACAAAACATAAAAATAAAAAAATATACTTGCATGTGACAACATGTGTAACCTGGAGGGTAAGCTACTTGTTGGCAGTATGCAAATAGGTGCACAAGCTACTTGTAGGCGGCTTTCAAATAGGTGGGTAAGCTGCTGGTGTAGATGCTTAATGATGAAGTATTGCGGCTGGCTTGTGCACATAGTTTCTGGTAGGCTTGGTGGCAAAGGCTTATGACTGACTTGGGGACAAAGTTTGGGTAAGCTTAATGGAAAAGGATTATAGCTAACTTGGTAATAAAGCTTTGGGGTAAACTTGGTAAGGAAGCTGAGGTAATGTTGGTGGGTAATTTGGCTAAGTGGTAACTTTTTGATGGAGCTGGTAATTTTGGTATGGTTAAACTTGCCCGTGTCATCAGGTAGCACGGACTATATAGAGGTTCAAGGTGTCATCGATGGGCGTGATTATCCTTCTTCCACACACCAACCAACGCCATGTTTCTTCCAACTGAGCTCTCTGTTTTCAAGGCCTCTCTTGAGTGATATGGGGAAGTATCTGTTACTGCTCGTCGACCCTACAATATTGTGATCCCATTTTTGTGGAGGAAGGTTTAGCCTGATGTTCATAATTTTTGGAGTTACCTGATCTCTAGTGCTCTCGTATGGAATCTTGTATTTCTTAGCAGCTTGTCGAACCTCCTCCCAGTGAGGGTTGTCGTTGGTGTAGTTTAATTGCGCTTCTTCTTTAGGCCATGTCTCCTTTGGGATGCATCTATTCATTTGGAAGATGAATCTTTACGCTTCATGGTACTCGTCTTCCAAGGACAAAATAGAGAGGAGGAATTTCCAGCATAGGGAAATTTCCAAGCAGGCTTAGACCTGTTCATTTACTATCTTCACTGATCTATGTAACATGAAAATCATGGCCTCATAGGAATCTACGAAGCAACATAACAACCATCACCTAGGTCAGAACCAATGTAAGAACTTTTACAAGTGTGGTTGAATTCCGTCGAAATCCTCGAACAGGTTGCTCTGCAACTCCATAAGGATCTTTATTGGTGACATAAATACCAAAACATCCATATGACTTTCTTGGGGTAATCATTTTCTTTGAGGATTAACATGTGGCAGAATGATTACTCCTGGTAGACTCCAAAAGGTTTGAGGATGGATCCTCCATACTTTCTGAATAGTTCAAGTTCATAGAATGTCTTTCTTTCAACCATGATTGATGGATCAAAGAGATTCTCAAAGTAGGTGAACAGTTCCAGTGGGTGGTCTGCCATTCCATCTAGAGGTGTTGGTGGACTTCTGATCATTTGAATGGACACAAGGTTTCTAGAGTTGATGTTTTTATCGGAGAAGAGAAATAACTTGGGGGAAGTAGTGTATGGCTTGAAATGTTTACTAAAAGCTATTCCCTTTGTATAGATCTTAAGGCGATCCTTGAGTTGTTTGTAGACGTCTAACCCAACAATAAGGTCTTTTCCAGGGATGGCTTAACCAAGGAGCTAGGTTTTGAACTATAAGCACATGAAGAATCTAATCACGACTAGGTGCCTAGTAATCAGCTTGGTCGTCAAGATTTCTCTTGATGGAATATGGAGGTTTTTAAAGTGAAAAATCCAATGATCATTGGGTAGGACTGCAAGGCTGAGGATGGATGATGTAGCCCCTGTATCCCTGAATGCGATTGCGTGCACCAACTTATCCCATCAGGATGAGGAGATAGCCAGCCGAACGTGTGGGATGTCAACCTCGTTATTTTTTCTACGTTTGGATATTTGGTAGATGTTGCAGCCAGATGCATCAGTGGTGTTGCCATCCTCCTCTGCTTCTTCGTACACTTCTAGGTAGAAAACTTTTTTGCCCATTGGTTCATCCTCCATGGAGAAAACAGACTCCAGGTCATTGTCCATGTTTAGATAGATGCCTATGTGGTATGCTATTTCATCGCAGAGTTGGAGGGTCTTCATTGATCTTTTCGACTACGGGTAGTATTTAGCAACGTGACTAGTTTTGCTGCACTGGAAGCACCAATTTCTCTTGTCATGGTTTCTTGGACTTCTTCTCCCGAAGTATTTGGTTCGCTAGGTCATCCTTGTCCTTACATTGGGAGGTCTGGGTAGCTTGAACCTCCTGTATTGTTTGTGGACCTTCCATCTTGTTCAGCTGCTTGAGCAAGCACAGTCAGACTTGGTGACTAACACACTACAACTCCATGCCCTATCAAGTGGTAGGTTCCTCTGGACGATCAGTTTCAGGACAGATCTTTTTGTGCAAATATTGTCCAGTGCTTGGAAGATCACGTGCCTAAGGTAGCCGATGTATGGGGCAGTTGTGATCTTGAAGTTTTCTGCTATGATCGTCATGGCGTGCTTTGCTGGCATCTTAGGAAGTGATGAAATGAATGCCTGGTTCAAACTAGGGTCTCATACTAGCTCAAAGTAGATTATTTCCATCTTCTGGAAATGGATATCGATGACATTTCTGTCATATGACATGTATTTCATCTCGAAAGCAGTTTTATGGAGCTTTTTGAGGTGAGAGTGGTCAAAGCTTTTATGGAGATTGTTTCATCAGGTTTTCTAGTGAAAGTAGGCTTAGTGGATTGAAGAGCTTGAGGGGGATTTCTCAACTTCTCCTAGTTTGTGACCCATGAGGTTGGGAGAATGTTGACTAGCTCCTCCTTATTGATTTGTCTAGAATCTATGTATACTGAGTCATTCCATTGGGGGCATCTATGTTTAGGAAGCATGCATCTTTTCCACCGGGGAGTGATAGATCCATGGAATAATTCTGAACTCGCCAAGCTAGCAGGTAGTGTAGGTTACCTGGATAGCATCTCTAGCTTGTAGAGCTTCGAGTATCTGGAACTGGGCCCTAAAAGACTTTGTCAAGTACCAATCATGCAAGGACATGTTGAAGTTGGAATAGAACGTGACGAACACAATCCAAGTATTGAGGATGATTTTAAAGGTGGCTGACTTCGCACGTTGGTACTCGTTGCATTGGGTATCAAAGAGAGAAAGACATGCCACTATTAGCTGGACATTTCTTCCGTGATACGTCAACACAATTCTAGTGGTACCATAATGGATATGGGTTGCTTAGGCTAATACCGAGCATAGGAGGAAATTCAGGTTGGTAGACACGTTATCCCAAAATGTTCATCTTATTCAAGCACTACAACAAAGATTACATATCATCCCGCTTGAAAATTGTATGACAAGGGAGAACCTCTTCTAGTTCTTTGACCAGCAATGGAAGGAAGGAACTCCATCAGTGATCTGATCCTGCAGTTGAGATATAGCTGCGAACCAGAGGAGGAGACCAGCTCTCCCCATTGGAGCACCTCAGTTCAGCTAGACCCGAAGTACTCCTCATTCAATTCGAACAATCCATTCTCCATATTCCATTCTATAGCAAAGCGACCTACATAAATCTCTTAGGACACAAAGGATGGAAATAAGGTTGATATAGAAAAAACTTGTCTGGGAAAGAAAGGATACGCTTGCTGCCCAAAAGAAAGCTGAAGCAGAACATAAGTGATCTAACGGAGAAAAGATTACTGCAAGAATCGAAAAGGAGTTAGACGATTGTATATGACATATACGGTCTCACAAAGGAAGTACCTTAACACCACACATCAGAAGCTATACCAAGAAAACTGTACTCTGAACAACAGCTTGATCACCCTGGATCAAGCCATAGCATAAGTGTAGCCTGGAATAGAAGGTTGCCGATGGAACCAATCGTCCATGTCAAGACGGTGATAACAACAAGGTGGATAAGTCATCATGCAAAGAAGAGTTCTATGATGTAGTGGAACAACTCAGTAATTCATCCAGCAATGGCTCCAGAAATGCTACATGCCATGACAATGGAGGCACAATGCTTGATGCCAGCAAAGCATGCAACCAAACCACAGAACCTAGTGAACCTTACCAACTCTCCTAATGCCATACTCAATGGAAGAGATGGAAACAAAGGCATAAACAGAGAAAGAGAGTTGAATGATATCTTGTGTCACTAGTGGATGAATCATCAACAACAAGCCAACCTAGACGTTCCAAAAGGAAGGTCTACAAATGGAAAATCTACTTGAAAGCTACACATCTCACAAAAGATTGCCCTTATTGAAGAAAGGCTCAAAGAGCCGCACAGCCATTAGCTGATACAACCACTGATAGCAGCGACGACCACAGAGAAGATGATGACCATACCCAACCAGAGGATGCTGTATTAAAGAAATCGGACTCGACAAAGTCAACATCATCTACCATGCTGACACACCCCATGTCCAATTGGCAATATACCCATATAACTGTACCAAACCAAACTTATTGCCTTCATGGACACAGGAGCAACAACATCGATTCTCAACCCCAATATCCTTCCTAAGGAGTAGTGGATCCCACACTTGAAACACTTCTACACTGCCTTTGAAGGAGTCTTAACTACTAGAGGCATCACCAAAGACCCAACGATGATTGAGTTCTTCCTAGGTGTACAGTTCTAAACTAGAATACTTGGATCCATTATCCCCCAGACTGACCTTATCATAGGGTTTGACATCTACAAGTAGTTTAATGATCAGCTCAAGGTTTGAACACAGGGCATAGCCTTTAAAGATAAATTCAAGACATATACAATTATTACAAGGCTATTTCCTATCACGAAAAAGAGCAGATCAAGCATATTAAACGTCTGCCCATCAAAGAATCATGTGACAATTCCCATAAAGAGTTTCTGAAGAAGCACGCTAAACCATTGTGGTTGAACGAAGAATTCTTCATCAGACTCACATTCATGAAGAATAAGAACATCAATCCAACAAAGGCGAGTCACTCAGGTATGAACCTAGATCATCTGCAACTTGCCAAAAAGGAATTTGAAGAATTATAGGAATCCGGACTGATTGAACCATCAGATTCACAATGGGCTTGTAACGCATTCATTGTCAACAAGTGAGCCAACTAGATGAGAGAAAAGCTCCAACTAGTCATCGACTATAAGCCTCTCAATCACTTCCTATTGGATCATAAATTCCCGATTCTGAAAAAGCTTATCTTATTTTCACAACTAGCCAAAGCCACCTACTTCTCAAAGTTTGATCTCAAGTCAATCTTCTGGCAACTAGGTATACACCCTGTCGATAAGCACTAGATCGGCTTATGCATACCAGACGACCATTTTAAGTGAAAGGTCTTGCCATTTAGACTCAAACCAACGCCCTTACTTTTCCAAAAGGCCATGATCCGAATCTTCTAGGCCATCCTCCACACATCACTGATCTATATTGATGATATCTTACTATTTAGTATTACTGCTAAGGAACACTATGCCCTTCTCCATCAATTCCATGAATTAACAAAGAATTTTTTCATCATGCTCTCCGTGAAGAAGGTGATTCTTATGAAGGATGAAATAGACTTCTTAGGAATCCATTTTTCTAATAGAGCATACCATGCTATGCCACATATCTGCCAAGAAACGCTCATGTTCCCTGACAATAACATGAAGATGAAGCAACTCAAATAGTTCCTAGGTGTGATTAATTACATCCAAGACATTATCCCTAATGTCTTACTGTATATTACTCCACTTATCAAGATGCTAAAAAAGAATGATCCAGTCTGCAAAAAGCACCAAGACGATAGTACGCCATATCATAAACATATGTAAGGTAGTTGAAACCCTCAACATTCCCTCCGAAAAATTTGAAGATCTTACAGACAGATGCAAACAATGAATATTGGAGTGCAATCCTCCTAGAAGAAAAGGTGCTAGTCACAAAATATGCGAATATTTAGATGCTAGCCACAAAATTCGCAGATATGCCAGTTGGAGATTCAAGGATGCGGAACAACACTATCATTTCACCTTCAAGGAAATTCTTGCTGTTAAAAATGGCATTAAGAATATCAACTTCTTTTTGATCCATACAGAATTTCTGAATGCAATGGACATGAAAGCCTTTCCAAAATAATCATGTTAAATCCAAAGATCATTCTTAATCCTCAGATTCTTTGATTCGCGCAATGGTTCTCTCCTTACAAATTCTACGTAAAATACCTCAAAGGAAAGGACAATATCATGGCATAGTTCCTGTCCCGACCAGAGACAGTTTCAAAGAGGTGACTGCTAGGTTTGACGAAACTCAGGAAACACCAACAATTAACCAATTAGGACCAACAACCAAGAAAAGGTACTTCACTCGATCACTAAGAAAAGGTCTTGCGAATAGAGAGCTGAGCAAGAAGAAACATGGCATTGGTTAATGCTTGGAAGAATGATACTCGCACCCGCCGATGACATCTTCAACCTTTCCAAAGTTCGATGCTACCTGATTACATGTGCAAGTTTCCCCACACAAAAATTACTACCTCGACAAAAAGTTACCACTTACCAAAATTACCCACAAAAATTACATCAGCTTCCTCGCGAAGTTCAACCTAAAGCTTTGTCACCAAGTCAGCTGCAATCATTTGCCAGAAAGATTACCATAAACTTTGTCCCCAAGTTAGCAGCAATCTATAGCCATCATGCCTACCACAAACTTTGTCCTCAAGCCAGCCGTAATTCTTTATCACCAACTATCCACACCAATAACTTACCTACCTTCTTGAAAGTCGCCTATAGGTAGCTTGCACGCTACCAACAAGTAGCAAAACCACCAGCTTGCCAGATGTCTACAAGTAGCTTACATACCTACTTTTAGCTGCTTATAAGTTGCTGACTCACTAGCTTGCATATGTTGTCACATTTCAACATCATGCTTTTGCTTTTATATATTGTTTTAGCAGGGTCCTTTCACATGTTAGGTGGAGCCCGATTTAAATAAATTAGATAGCAATAGTTGATCTTAATAAGACATATAATTTTTAGGTAGGTTTACTATTTTTAGAATAAGGTAGGGACCATCCATTCCTAAAATGTTATGCCATGTGTCATAATGTCTTTTTTATTTTAGAGTCAGTTTGTAAGGCCAGCCTTCTCCTATAAAAGGGAGGTCGGGACCTTAAGCATAAATTGGGCTAAAGCATAACTTATTCACAAGCTTAACTGAGTCCCAATCTTTCTTTCAAGAGTCCTTAGTCTAGAGTCTAGAGTCTGAGAGAAATATCATTAGGAAATTCCCTCAAAGTTACTACAATTTTGTAAATACACTTTTGGTCTGAATAGTAGGATTATTGGCTAAACTTTCTCTTATTCTTCTCTCTTGGGGGGGATGGGTTATTCGATCCCATAGTCTCAAGGAGCAGGGAGGGGTCTAAGGTGACACGCCGGTGAGCTCTGCTCGTCGGGAAACCAATGACTCGATATGTTACAAAATATGGATAAACCACTACTACAACAGTTAATGCTTGCCCTTATACCGCTAGTTATGCATACAATATCCTTTGGAAATAGAACTAAGCTAGGTAAATCGATACAGCCAAAAGGAGACATAAGAAGGGCTAAGTTGAAGGATGCTATAGGTTAGGGAGAGCCACTCAAAGCCCATGTGAAAAGCCCTAAAAAGTAAAAAAAACTACCTTGTAGTTTACTGCTTGGTCGGTAAGGTTGCTATTGTACTCAAGAATCCAGCGGACTTGGGATAACATGCTGCCTGTTATGGATGAGATCATTAAAAATGTTGTAGTGGTACTACCTTAGTCAATCTTGCATGGCATATGGTTCCACACTGCCTGTAACATGTCTAAGTTAATGGTGTCTCATTCCCACTGGTCTTGTCTATGGTTTCATCTTATCTCACTGCACATCTCCTTGTACCCTACATGGTATTAGAACAACCCACTTCTTTGTCCCCCACGGAGTGTCACCATTGATGTTTTGTTGATTATCTTTAATAACCTGTACAACATGAAAATCATGGCCTCGTAGGAATCTTTGAAGCAAATGCACCCACCATCGCCTATGTCAGAACCAAAGTAATAACTTTTTCAAGGGTGGTTAAATTCTGTTGAAATCCCAGAACAGGTTGCACTTGAACTCAATAAGGATGTAGCACTAGTGATATAAGTACCCAAATAGCCATAGGAGTTCCTAGGGAGTATCATATGCCATGAGGATGAAGACGTGGCAAAATGGGTACTCTAGGTGGACTCCAAAAGGTTTGCGGATGGATCTTGTATACTTTCTGAATAGTTGGAGTTTGTAGAATGTCCTTCTTTCCACCATTATTGAAGGATCAAAGGGATCTCCGACGGAGGTGAACAATTCTAGTGGGTGGTTTGCTATTCCATCTGGAGGTGTTGGTGACCTTCTGATCATTTAGATGGACGCGGGGTCTTGAGAGTTGATGTCTTCACTAGAGAAGTGGAAAAAATTTGAGGCAGTGGTGTATGACTTGAACTATTTCATGAAAGCTTTGCCCTTGTTCTGATCTCAAGGAGATCAGAAGTTTATTGCTTGAGTATGGCTTGGAGGCAGTGGTGTATGGCTTGAGTTATTTGTAGATGTCGAACCAAATGAGAAGGTCTCTTCCAGGGATGGCTGAACTAAGGATCTTGGTTTTGAAATGCAAGCCTGGGATGAATTCAATCATGACTGGCTGCCTAGTGATTAGCTTCGTTGGCAGGATTTCTCTTGATGGTGTACTAAAGTTTTGGAAGCAAGAAATCCAGTGATCATTGGGTAGGACCACTGGGTTGTGGATCGATGATTTAGCGCCTATATCCATGAGTATGATTACACACACCAAATTTTCCCATTTGGATGAGAAGATAGCTAGCCGAACCTACGAGTGTCAATCTCGCCATGCTTTCCTTGTTTTAATGTCTGGTAGATATTGTGGCCAGATGCAACAGTGGTGTTGCCATCCTCCTCTGCTGCTTCATACACCTCTGGAGAGAAGAGTGTTTCACATGTTGGTTCATCCTCTATGGAGAAGACAGACTCCAAGCTGTTGTCTCTACTGAGATAGATGCCTGTGTGGTTTGCTATTTCATTGAACAATTAGAGGGTCTTGATTGTTGTTTTCGACCGTGGGTAGGTTTTCACAAATTGTCCAAGTTTGTTGCCTAGGAAGCATCGATTTCCCTATCATGGCTGCCTGTACTTGTTCTCCTAATGTATTTAGCGCACCATATCATCCTTGATATTGCGTCCAGAGGTTTGGGCAGCTTGAACCTCCTGTACTATTTGTGGACCTTCCGTCTTGTTTGATAGCCTAAGCAAGCACACTCAGACTTTGTGACTAAGTCACTCCTATAACATGCACTATCAAGGGCCAGGTTGCTCTAGATGATCTATTTCAGGACAGATCTATTTTTGCAAATGTTGTCCAGTGATTGGAAGATCGTTTGCCTAATGTAGCCCATGTGCGCAGTAGTTATGGTCTTGAAGTTTTCTTCTATGATCATCATGGTGTGCCCTGCTAGCATCTTAGGTAATGATGACACGAATGCCTGCTTCAAACTAGGGTCTCCTCCTAGCACAATGCGGATTCTTACCATCTTCTAGAAATGGATATCGATGACATTTGTATCACACGACATGCATTTCATCTCGAAGAGGTGCCTCCACCACTTCTCTCTTCGTTGGTTGATATCTTCATAGAAGACTTCCATAAGTATGTTCAAGTTGCCTGTGAAGTCTTAGGTTGTGAGAAAGTAGTTGCGATCTTGCAATCCTACTATGTTCCACCAATCCTTGAGAATACTAAAGAACCTTGAAGTTAATTCTGACATGAACATGTACATCTCATGCTCGACCAAATTCTTGATGACCATCGAAGTGTAGAAGACTTGGATCCTCTGGGGCCACTATGAGACTTTGACATCATCGAGGGTGAAAGTGTGAAAGCAAGTTCGAACTTGCTTTGGATATGTGGTTGCTTGTTCTCTCCTTCGTTCTGGGATATGATCTTCTGTCATCCCATCCTCATTGCCCTTTACTTCGGAGACTTTAGGTTCTTTATGCTGGTTCATGAAGAGTGGGGTATAGTCCTCCTCATATGATGTTAGTGCTAATTCTGCAGTTTCTTCTTCATATTCATGGGAATCATCAACATATCCTTGGGAATCAGTTGATGGTGAGTCCTCACTATACTGGATGTATCCTTTTGAGGGATAGTTATCCTCAGGCAAGAACTCTGACGTGATGCTTTCTAGTTGCTCATTGCATCAGAGATCTTCGTTGGATGGAACTTCCTATTTTGAGGTAGTTTCATATTGTTGTTTGTTGAATCTAAAGCGTTCATCTATTGTCTTGAGATAATCATCAGTTGGACTATCTTCTTTAAGGCGTAAAACTCTGGAACCTCATGATCGGGTTTGATCCATTAAGGTTTGGGGAAGGCATGATTATTGGGCTGCCAGTCCTCTTCATTGACGGGTCTGATCATATTACCCCATGCCTTATCTTTATTTGTTTGCTCTGGTGAGGGGATTCGGTAATCGTCAAAGGTTGGAAGTGGAAAGATTGGGTCCTTCCTGCAGTTGTAATAGATACATCTAGTGGTGTTCTTCATCTTATGATTGTTGCATCTGGTGATCATCATGGTTCCTGGGTCCGTATCTTTCTTTCTCTTCACCTTTTTCTATGCTTCTTTGGCTAGCTTTCGGCCGCCTACTGTTGCATACTTTCTTTCCCACACGAACTTAGGTATGTCAAACTCTGGTTTATACTTTTGCTAGGAAGCTTGAGGTGTACCAGAGAAGATCTTATTCATGAAGTTCTCTTGCTTCGGCGGGGAGTAAGGCTGTGAGCACATGGGAAATAAGGTAGACCTAGTTAGAGAAATTTATGTCCTCCTTTGCTCGGGGCTATTGTATTTTAGGCTCTAGATCTGCTCCTTCATGGCTGCTATCTCATTCTTTTTTGTTTGAAGAAGTGAGATAGTGACGCTCCTAGCGGACATAAATCAAACTATATAGTTTTCAATCTATGTTCCAGTGCTCGAATAAGTTCGGCATGTTGGTTGGACGTGTCTGCCATCTTGTTTTCCATCAAGTCCATCTTTGTTTGCATCTTGTCTTAAGATTAGACAACGTTCTTGATGGAATGATTGATGCTGGACAATGCCTTATCCTGGACAATTGCGTTCTCTGATTGCAAGTTGAGGGTTTCCTCGATGTCGCCTTGTGGTATATGTTCTCCCGTTGGTAGGATAACTTTTCTTGTGTGGTATTTTTGGAGTGTAGCTCAAGTTATCCTACCAATGGGAGAATATAAGTCACAAGGTGACATCGAGGCAATCCGCAACTGGCAATCAAAGAACAAAATGGTCCAAACCAAGGCATTGTCCAGTATCAGTCATTCTATCAAGCATGTCCTCCAATCTCAAGGCAAGATGCAAACAAAGATGGATTTGATGGAAAAGAAGATGGCAAAGATGTCCAACCAACCTGCCAGACTTATTCAAGCACTGGAACATTGATTGAAAACTATAAAGTTCGATCTATGCTTGCCAGGAGCGTCACCATCTCACTTCTTTAAACAACAAAGGAATGAGATAACAACCATCAAGGAGCAGATCCAAAGCCTAAAATACGGTAGCCCCAAGCCAAGGAGGACATCAACTTCCTCAACTAGGTCTAGCTTAATTCCTCTGTGCTCACAACCTTATTCCCCACCAAAGCAGGAGAACTTCATGAAAAAGTTCTTCTCTGGTATACCTCGAGCTTCCCAGGACAGGAAAGGACCAAAGTTTGACATAACTAAGTTTGTGCGGGAGAGAAAGGATACAACAGCGACAGCCCAAAAGCAAGCCAAAGAAGCATAGAAAAAGGCAAAGAGAAAGAAGGCTATGGACCTGGGAACCATAATGATCGCCACATGCACCACTCACAAAAAATAGAACACCACCCCAAGATGCATCTACTGCAACTGCAGGAAAGACCCAGTCTTTCCACATCCAACCTTTGACGATTGTAAAATCCCATCACCCGAGCAAACATGTGAAGATAAATCATGGGATGATATGATAAGATCCATAAATAAAGAGGACTGGCAGCCCAAAAATCATGGTTTCCCCACACCTGAACTAATCAAATACGATCATAAGGTTCCGGAGCTTTGTGCCTTAAAAGAGGATAGTCCAACTGATTAGTACCTAAGGCTATAGATGAACACTTCTGACTCAATGAAGAACAAACTTTCTCAGAATCTGAAGTGCCATCTAAGGAAGAACTCTGATGCAATAAACAAATAAATAGCATCACTCGGAGTTCTCGACTGAGGATAATATCCCTCAGAAGAATACATCGAAGATAGTAAGGATTTACCATCAACTGATTTCGAGGAATATGTTTTTGATTCCTAAGAATATATAAAAGAAACTGCAGAATCATCACTAACATCAAATGAGGAGGACTGCCTCCCACTCTTTATGTACCAATCTAAAGAACCTGAAGTGTCTAAAGCAAATGACGATGAGGATGGGCTGACAAAAGATCCTATCCCAGAACAAAGGCCAGAACCAGCAACCACATCTCCAAATTGGAACTGGTTTCAGACTTTCACCCTTGATGATGTCAAAGTCTCACAGTGGCCTTAGAGGATCAAAGACTTCTACACTTAGATAGTAACCAAGAATTTGGTTGAGCGTGACAATTACATGATCCTATCAAAATTCACTTCAAGGTTCTTCAACATTCTAAGGTATTGGTGGGATACACTAGAATTGCAAGATCGCAACTACTTCCTCACATCCCGAGACTTCACAGGCAACCTGAACATACTCATTGAAGTTTTCAATGGAGATACCGACCAACGAAGAGAGAAGCTATCGAGACTACTCTTCGAGATGAAATGTATGTCGTATGATAGAATTGTCATCGATATCAATTTCCAAAACCTAGCAAGAATCTACTTTGACCTAAGAGGAGTCCCTAGTTTGAACAAGGAATTCATGTCATCACTACATAAAATATTAGTAGGGCACCCCATGATGATCATAGTTCTAAAATTAAAGACCATAATTTCCCCACACATTGGCTACATTTGCTAGGCGATCTTCCAAGCACTGGACAACATTTACAGAAAGAGATTTGTCCTAAAACAGATCATCTAGAGCAACCTAGCACTTGAAAGGGAATGCATCATGAATGACTTAGTCACCAAATTTGACTGAGCATGCTCAAGCCGCCGAGCAAGATGGAAGGTCCACAAACAGTACAGGAGGTTCAAGCTACCCTAACCTCCGGATGCAAGTTTAAGGATGACCCTGCGCACCAAATATTTCAGGGAAAGAAGTCCAGGAGAAGTCCAATCAACCATGACAAGACAAATAAGTGCTTCCTATGCAACAAACCTGGCTCTAATATTATGTATGGTGTGAGGAGGCGAGAAGGGTGATAGTAGGACACCACAGACAAGGACCCTGACAGCTCAGACAGGTTACAGGTGGTGTGGGACCATATACCATGTGCGATTGACTCAGGCATCACTACCACAACATTTTCAATGATCTTGTCCATAATAGGGAGCATACTATCTTATATCGTTGGGTTTCTGAGAACAATAGCGACCTTACCAACCAAGCAGTAACCCATATGATAGTTTCTTTGACTTTTTCGGGCTTTCCACATGGGGTTTGAGTGGATCTCCCTAGCCTATATCTCCCTTAAAGTTAGCCTCCTAAAGCCTCCTTCTGGTCGTACCTGTTTACCTAGCTTGTTCTATTTCCAGGGGCTATTGCATGCACAACTAGCAGTGTAAGGCAAATATTAACTCGTTGCAGTGTCACCTTAGACCCCTCCATGCTCCTTCAAACTACGGGACCGAACAACCCATCTCCTCCCCCCCCCAAGAGAGAAGACAAGCGAAAGTTTATCGAACAATCATATTATTTAGAAAAAAGTGTTTTTACAAAAGTGTATTAACTTTGAGAAAATTTCCAAAGGATATTTCTCTCGGACTCTAGACTAAGGACTCTTGAAACAAAGATCGGGTCCCAGGTAAGCTTGTGACTAAGTTATGATTTAGCCCAAGTTTAGCTTGTCCCTCTACTTAGGACTTGGACTCCCTTTTATAAGAGAAGGTTGGCCTTACTAACTGACTCTAAAAGAAACATTATCACACAGGCACACTATTTGAGGAATGGATGGGCCCTACCTTATTCTAAAAATAGTAAAATATCTAAAACAAAAAGTAAGTATCATCAAGACCAACTATCTTTATCTAATTTATTCAAATTGGGCCCCACCTAACATGTGCATGAAGCCTAATAAATCAAAACATAAAAACAAAAGCATGATGTTCGCATATGACAGATTGTGCAAGCTGGTGGGAAATTGTTGGCAGCTTTCAAGCAGGTGGGTAAGCTACTAGTGTGGATACACAGTGATGAAGTATTGTGGCTGGCATGTGGACAAAGTTTTAGGGTAAACTTGGTGAGAAAGGGGAGGTAATTTTGGCGGGTAACTTGGGTAAGTGGTAAGTTTTTGGTGGAGGTGGTAATTTTGGTGTGGTGAAACTTTCACAAGTCATCAGGTAGCATCGGACTATGCACAGGTTGAAAGTGTCGCCAGTGGTCGCGTGTATCCTTCTTCCATCCACCAATCGACGTCATGTTTCTTCTTCCTTAGCTCTCTATTCTCAAGACCTTTCTTAACTGCATAAAGTACTTGCTCTTGGTTATAGGTCATGTAACATTATGAGTCCATTTCTGTGATATCAGTCTTATGCTCGTATGGTTGCTTATTGGTCTTTTCTAAGTTCTGACCTTTCACGATCCAAGCCTAGGGCCTAGATTTGAAAAAGTGAATAGGGACCCGAAGGGATCCTAAACAAGTTTCTTGGCATATCAATCACACAACCTTTGTCACAGAAGCAAATTAAAAAACATCAAGAGATATAATAAAAAAGGAAGCGGGACTAAGGGAAATGTTGATATTCATAAAAGCATAAAGAGTCAAGCTCATAGCATAAATATATCATAATATCCAACAATATCTCTAACTTGGAATGGAGCAGGGCGAAGACACTTTCCGGGCTCACCCTCAAAGCAACAAGTGTTTAACATAATAAAGTTTCAAAATAGCACTACTAATGAAGATAGCTCGGACTTGAGGAGTCACAAATGCTTATCTCAGAAGTAGGGACTAGCCACGTGGAGGATGATCAAAAAAGAGCTCTAATTAGTAGATGGTAATATCATGTAGGCATAGAGTATGCATTAGTAAATTTTGATGTTGTCACGACCCAAGCCTAGGGCCTAATTGTGACTGGTGAATGGGGAACCCGAAGGAAACCCAAACAAGCCTCATAGCATATCATTACACATCCTTGGTCGTGAAAACAATTAAATGACATTTGAAGAATGGAAATAAGGGCAAAAGGGGCTAAGGGAGAACTTATCGTAACATAGAGTCAAAAGATAATAGAATCAACTCATAACATAAACACATAGCTTTTTCCAACAAACACCTCTTCTACATAGATAATGGTGGGGGCCAAGACTTACAACCAACTCACCCTCATAGTCATAAGTATACGATAAATTAAGGAGAATCTTGATACATAGTGTGAGAGAATAGTCCTTGTCTCCGGAATAGAGGACTCACCAAAGGCTAACTAGAACAATCCATCTAGCCAAAAGAAGAATCAATAGGAGCTTTGGTCCCTACATGGTGATATCATGTAGGCAAGAGTATGCATTAGTACGTTTGAATGTACTAAGTATGTGGGATGCAATGCAATAATAGATAGGCATCGTTGTCAAAAACACATAACGATAGGCAATAGGCATAATATAACAATATGACATGTATGATCAATGCATAAGTAAAACATACTTAAGTAAATCATGCTCATATAGAATATCATATGTGAAGAAGAGACCAAGCTAGATTTCCAAGGTATGAACCCTTTGGGGTTAGTGATGATGCCGCCCCGCCACTTAGGTGGATTAGTATGAACCCCCATCTCGGTTGGTGATTATGCCGCCCTATCACATAGGTGGATGAGTATGAACCCCCATCTCGGTTGATGAGTGCGAACCCACATTAAGGTTGATGACAATGCAACCCCATCACCCTAGTGGAGATGAGTATTAACCCTCATTCTAGGTTACTCGGGCTCTTGTCCCCCCGAATTCGGGATGGTCTAATGCAACACTTTATATAGAGTATATCATATGCATAAGCTCATTTCATCATCATATAGTCAATTGTACCATATACATAAGCTCTTTTCATCATCATAACATCATTCATATCATATCTCATGCTTTTGACCTTCATTTCATCAAGAAACCATAACCAAACATTTTATCAAACACCTTGGGAGTGTGTAATGGGGGTAAAGGACCATGCAATTTAGAGATGAAAAAATGCAAGAAAATCTATAGTAAAACCATTAATCGACACCTTGCAACACCCGCAAGACATTCATATCAAAACCCCTCATAAAATCTAACATTAGATCCAAGATTTAGAGCTCAAAACATGCTAAAACAATCATATTTTCATGAACTAAAACACTGTGCAGTAAATTTCTCAATATTCAAGACCCATATGTAAAATCAACTATAAATTATGCATTATTAAGCAAACGAGGTTTTAGGCACCATAGGTGGAAGGACCCAATGGTTAAACACCACATACCTTAGCTTTGGAGAGGTTCTTGATGAAGACTTTAGTGGAGACCTGAAGCTTTAATGAGGTCCTTGATGAAATCCTTAAGATTGGTCTTTAGTTTGGGAGTCGAATTTAAGGTGAATTTGAGTCTAAGTGTTTGAAAGAATATTGGGGAATGTTGAGGATAATATTAGGGTGAAATAATGCTAAGTATAGGTAAAAATACGAATGGGAACCCATGGGCCCAAGACTTGAAGGTCTTGGACCGAAATCAAAAAAAGGGCCAAAATAACACTGTTTCACGTCGCATGGATGCTCAAAAGAAATCTGCATTTTCTGCATGAATGAGTTTTACAAAAATGGGCATAAATCCTTCATCCGAACTCGGAATGAGGTGAAATAAAGTGCATTGGAGAGTTAATTCAAAGGGATTTAAGATGATAGGTCGTGGACCACTCAATTCTTTGTGTGCTAAAAGATATGTCCCTTTAAAGTTGACACTCATAAATAGTATTTATTGTGATTTTTGGATTTTGATACGGTTGCTCTAAAATTTGGGTTAGACCCATTCCCCACTCAATTTGACTCCCTAAACAAAAATATGAAGTCGAATTTTTGAAATAACAAATGGACTTTTTGATATATGGAAATTACGATTCCAGGCACTTTTAAGGCACATTTTCGGGCACTTTTTGGGGTCGTTACAATATCTCCTCCTTGGGAACATTCGTCCCCGAATGTAAAAGGGACGTCCAAGTGAAGAATAATGATAAAGGAGATAAGCCCCAACAAGAATGCAACAATACATTTTAAAACACCATTTTCAAAAGCCCAACATAGGTGTAAAATAATCATGAACTTGCCAACTTAAACATGAATGCATATGAATGACACAGGGGCTGAAACATAGGACTTGGAATCATAGAAAGGAGTTAGCATGTCATCACAATCTTTAATAGAGTGAAAGAGATATGGATATCGCTTCTCCATGCCCACACCGGCTTCCGGAGAGACACAAATGAATAAACAACTCTTCCAAAAGGACTTGAAGACTACTACACCATTATCAATCAACTTGTCCACTTATCCATCCAACACCTCCACCGGGACCTTCTCTTAGGCCAACTTACCCTCCATAACATCCACAACCTCAAGGAGCTCTATAAAACTAGAGTCACCAACCTATTCCCTTAACATAGAAGTATTAAGAATTGGACGAACCATATCTACACCCAAAGGCAATCCCCAAACTTTTAAGCAATCTTTACCAACCTCCCTCTATACTCGATAAGGACACACAAACCATAAACCCGACTCCCTCCTTACCAAAACTAACCTCACTTCTTATGAGTAAAACTCTTAGATTGACCCAATAAGGCAATTTCTGGCACTTCAAACTATTCTAGCGGGGACATACAATGCCTACTATAAGGGCTCACAAACCTTTACCTGATTGCCAACCTTAAACTCATCTAACCCACTTGGTACCATGGACCACCATCTCCCCTTTGTGAGACAACCTCAACTCTACAATTCTTTTCCACCCAAAGCTTCCAACTCTAATAAAGAGGAAATCAAGGCCTTCCCTAATCTAGTCCTCTCAAACGAAGAAGATATGAAACCATCAAGAACACTATACTACCATTCTCAACTTCCTTCAACCTAACTCCCTATCTAGCCGACCGATGGACTCTACTAGGCATCTCCTTACCACCATTATCCACACACTAGGCTACCTAGAGCACCAGCCACAACACTAGCCTTACCGGAAAAACCAATGCACACTCATACCATAATCCCTTAGGATTTCTAACAACCTTTTTGTTATCCTCAACTCACGCCTATCATATTTAGCAACCAATCCCACAAATGATTTAGAAGCTCTAAATAAATCAATGCCTCATCACTAGAACCCACCACAAACATACCAAGGTAGGGTTTTAAGACCCTATTCTAAAGACCCATAATCATAGCCAATGCATAACTCAACCAACCAACTCCGCCGATACTAATAATGCTTACTTGGGGACAAAGCTCAACAAAAGATCTATCTTAGTGAAGTGACTAACCCTTTGTAATTGACCATATAGATCAACCATCCTCATCCATCATATTATAACCTTGCGAATTCTACACTCACTAGAAACATGCTATGCAAGTAGCCCAAACTACCACAAAAACCTCAATGCAATTAGGGGTGTACAGAACCAAACCGTAAACCGCACCAAACCGACAAACCGAACCAATCCGCAAAAAAACAGCGCTTAGTGGTTTGGTTTGGTTTGGTTTGGTATTGACGAAAAAAACCCGACTATATTTGGATTGGTTTGGTTTTAATTTTAAAAAACCAAACCGAGG
>JAPFFP010046105.1:0-33669 GCA_026153255.1 Solanum medicagineum
AATAATAATAATAATAATAATAATAATAATAAGAATAATAATAATAATAATAATAATAATAATAATAATAATAATAAAGTCTATTTTAAAAAAAATAATAAATAATAAAGTCTATTTAAAAAAAAAAGTCACCTTGCTATAACTAAAATATTTTAACTTTACAATTTCTTTTTACCTTTGATAAAATGATTTACAATCACAAACATATATAAAAAATAATCATTTCAGATCATAAGTTTCGAAAGTCTTTCTTTTTATTAAACACTATGTCAAATCAAAAAATACAACATAAAATGAGACAGAAGAAGTAACTAATTAAGAATACGAATGGACCGCTAAGCACTATATGGGAATACTTAAATTTTCTTAATTTTAATTAATTCAATATTAAAAACATATCTATCAATTCAAAATTTGAAGAAATGATGACACCTATCTCATCCTCCTGATAGATAAACCAACCCGATTGCAATAATCTCAAATGTCATTTTTTGTATTTTCAAAAAAATTGTCGGTTTACTCATCATGATAGTTGCACGGAGTCTTATTTGACCAGTATGAAAGTTGATATTTTGAAATTCTTTGAAAAACTTAAGATTTTGGAAGTTTGTAATCTAAAAGCTTAAGTTGTTTAATTTTTGGTTTTTGAAGACTTTTGGAGTTTCAAGTCTTGAAATGAAACTAAGTCGATTCCATCAGTTCCAAAATGCGACAACTAGTCTAGGAAAGTTGTCAAAATTCGATTTGAAGTTGTTTTGTGGATTTGAGATACTAAGTTGAAAATTGAGTTGAAATTTGATAGAGGTTTGAATTTAGTCAATGTATTGAGTTCAAATGCTCGGATTAGATTTCTAATTATTCTGCTTGATCCAGAAGGTGATTTTAGCTCTAGAACAAGCTTTGGTATAATTTTTGGATGTTTCAATAGCATTTTAGTATTTTAGTGCCTTAAATTGTCTTAGTTGCGACTAATTGAATGTCAAGACAAAGAGACCTTGAATTCAATTTCTAACTATTTTGTTGAGAACGTCCAATTTAGTATGGATGCATATATGATTTGTGTGTATGGGATTTCGAATTAATTTCAACCATTCTGTGATTTTATACCTCGTTATTGTTACGGCCTAATTTAGGATAATGGTTGGTGCTAAGGAAGACAATCTCAAAGCAAGCCTTAATAGAATCCTGTAGAAAATCGGGCAAAGTTTCATTTGTTTTTACGCCTATCAAATTTTAACCTGTTTCAGAAGTCAACAACATAACTTCTAAAATTTCAAATCGAGACACCGCATCAAGTTTCAATCTATTCTCCACATGATAATACTAACTCATCTCCAATAATAGGGGAAAACTAAAAATTCATCGTACATCTAGGATAACGAAGGAATACTCAAGACTCAAATATATAATGACTATGAAGCAACTCTAAGAGTTCAAGTAAAAGATCTATAACAATAGAAAATTCGTTTCCCACTAAACAAGTGTGGGGTGCACCATGGAATCAACTTGCTACCTCCAGTTAACAAAATCCTCTCCAATCCCACGTGTATTCTCTGTGAAAAAAATATAGCAAGGAGTGAGAGTTAGCTCGGTGAGTAATAATGCTTAATCACAACCATTTTAATGAGGGACAATTAAGAAAATATGTTAGTTTAATAATCAAAATCATGTAATAAATATTCTTTTCAACAAAAGATAACCATAATCAATCTTGTTTGTCTCGTATAAGTAAAATCAACTCGACCGTTCAGAAATAAACCCAGTAAAACACTTTCATATCAAATCATATACATATTCGAAAATGAACTCAGTAAAACACTTTCATATTAAATCACATACTTATTCGGGAATAAACTCAGCAAAACACTTTCATATCAAATCATATACATATTCGGGAATAAACTTGATAAAATACTTTCATATCAAATCATATACATATTCGAGAATAAACTCGATAAAATACTTTCATATCAAATCATATATATATTCGGGAGGTTTCCAAGAATGAATCATGTAATTGGTAATCGGTATGTCTATCTTCTTAAAAGAATAGACGATATCTGTAAATCTCATATGAATAGATCCCTACTCGAGGGATATCGGTAACGGTATGCTAGTTCTACCTTTCCACTAGCGAGGGCTCAATTTGTAATCGGTAAATACAAGGTGCACCAGGTCTAATGAACCCACCGTTAGCTACGGGATTCATCGAGGTCTATTCCCATTGAAAATGTTTCTTTATAAACCATATAAGTTTTTTTAAAGTAGTACAAGGAATGTAAATCTTGTAATCACATTACGTCAACTTAATGAAAGCACATATAAAAGTACTTATATCTCAAGTAAATATCAAATCCTTTCAAGAACAATAATCATCTTAATTATTAATATACTTGTCTTATAAAATATAAATAACTATTTCGGTATCAAATCAAGTAAAAAGACTTGTCCCGCATACAAATTCAAATCATTTGGTAACAATTCACTTTATAAATCATGAAACTTATAAAACACAAATTGAGTTAAGATTACTACTCCTAGTACTCGTGCCAAAATACCAAGCTTGTCTCTCGAGTAATCCATACGAATTCCTTCGATCAATCTATATTCACATTCATATCAATCTCATATCAACCTCCTTGTTTAAACAAATTTATAAAGAATTTCCTAAAAATACCCAACCCTCTATTTCCTGATTGCCCCTCAAATGACCTTTAATTGGATTTTTGCTATAATCTACACAACTTCCACAACTCCTAATTCATCAACTACTCCAGTTCATATCATTCATTTTCGAAGAGAGTTTAAGGGATTTTGTTATTTTTCATCAATTCTAATTTTCCTCTATTGATCATAACCCCATTTTATGAAAGTCATGTAACAAATTAGCTTCTTCCCCCCCCCCCCCCCCCTCCTATTTTTTTTTCAACCTGAGTCATTCAGCAATAACTAAACTCATGCTAACTAATTCTTGTCGTTTGCTTATCCAATTATATGCAGATATTTATGTCGAAGAAATAAGATACTGCCTTAAGATTTTGGCTATGAAGGTTGTTCTTCTCCATAAATTGCCAGAAGCAGTGCTTCTAATTGCTGAATCTATGACAAAGTGTGGAGAATGATGGCTTCAGTTGTTGCTGCATTTTTTTTCCTTTCCCAATTTCCCTTGGAACGTCCCTTCTTCGTCCTTTTTTTCCTCCCTTGTGCGTTGCAGCATGTGGCTGTTGTAGACTTTTGGGGCTTTTAGCCCATTTTTTTTTTTACTTCCTTTGCTTTTTTTTTTTTAAAAAAACAAATAGAAAACAAAAGCTAAAGACCTAATTGCCCTTAATTAATTATAGAGTATTACAGTTATATAGGTGTAATACGTGACTATATACTCTCCCTTGCGTTTGCGACACCTCATCCGCATTCTGGTGTGGTCACTCAATTGACCTCCGCATTTGCAAAGGAGAAGTTTATGAACCACTACATTTGCGACACCTATCTGCGTTCGCAAGGGGTCACTCAATTGACCTTAGTGTTCACCGAGGAGAAGTCTCATTCTCGGAGGGTAAGTCAAGGAACCCCCACATTACAACACCCTTTCAGCAATTGCGAACCCCCACATTCACAAAAAAAGTCGCGATTGTGGAAAATTATTTTTAACTGAAATAATGGTTATTCTAGAAATTCGGATTTTAATCTATTTTCACCATTTTTGAACCTTGGGAGCTTGGGTGACGGTGAATTCAAGTGATTTTTCATGGGAATTTCATTAGGTAAGGTACCTTGACCTATAATCTTTACTACCCAATGATTATTTCTTGTTTTTAACATCAAATTGATGAATTTTAATCGAAAAATTTGAGGGTTTTATTCATGAACGCAAGTTTTACAAATATGATCATTTTAAATTGATTTTACCTCCATTTTAAAACAATTTTTGCTAAGGGATTCCTGATACCTTGAAAATATTTTCATACAAAAATTTTCAGATTTCGACCCATTTTTTGATATTGGATTCATGAGCCATTTTGGCCCATTTTTCCTGAATTTTATGATTTTGATGTTGTTAGTCTTGAAATTTTATTATGAATTATTTTTTGAATAGATTATGGTGTTTCAGATACTATTTGAAAGGGGAAGGCTCAATTGCTCAATTTTATCGAGGTAAGTTGATTTCTAAGCCTTTGTTAAGGATATTGAACCTTGTATCTTCCTTCCTTACATGTTGGGACTAATAAGAATATGATTGAGGGTGAGTTATTCGTGATTTGATTTAATAATAATGGAGTAATAAAACATCTATGTGGTTGCATGTGATAACATTCATTGTTGAGAACATGATTGTTGACGTTGTTTGGGTATTGACAAGGATTGATTGATGGTATTGATTCTTGTAATGAGAAAATGAACTAATAAAATTCCTTGTTGATGGAATGTTAATGTTGATTTTAATGTTGAATAATCTTGATAATATCATGATGAAATGGTTGAAGACCTTAATGATATTATTGATACAATTGTTTAACAATCTTGATGAAAGTTGATAAAATGGTTATTGAAAACTTGAGTAATGATGTAATCCTATCCTTGAATGATTCTATTAATGATGACTTCCCTATTTAAAGAATGATGAGATTGAGTGACTAGAATGATGATTATATGAATTATATGTGGTCGAGTTGTTTACTCATGCTCTACTTGAAATGTCCATTTGCATTTATTTGAATTATGTGATAAATGTTTGGGTTTTGAGCTGAGGGTTTTAGGAAACAGTCTCTCTACTTCGATGAGGTAGCGGTAAGGTCTGCGTACAATCATCCCTCCCCAGACCCCACCTGTGGGATACAACTGGGTATGTTGTTGTTGTTGTTGTTGTTATGTGATAAATGTTGAAGAAAAATGATTCCGATAAGATATGAAAAGCCTAAGAAAAATGGTTCTAGCTAGATTTTATAAATACTGAATGAAAATGGTTCCTACGAGATTTTTGATAAAAGTTAGTGAGAAATAGTTTTGGCTAGATTTTGATAAATGCCAAAGAAAAATGATTCCAATAGATATATAGTCGACGTGTGGCTCTCGTGGGTTCAATTTTGAGTTGATCAGCGAATGTATATCGTAGGACAAACATAAATCACTATTACTTGACATTGTATTGCATCATCTTGCACCCCATTTACTTGCTTTGATTAAGAGTACCTTCTTTGAATTATTTGTTGATGGATAAACTCTTGATAGTTACTACTTATTGGCTATGGCTTATTTGAACCATTGTGCTGCTTGAAATATATATATATTGTGTATGCTGGCTTTCTTGAGTGCAAATTGTAGTTTTGGAGGTTCAGATGGTTTGATTGGAGTACTTGTGTTCTTTAATCACCACTTCTTTTATAGAATCGTCTTGCTGGGTACCATGTTGTTTGGCACTCACCCTTGTATTTAAATTTGTATGTAGGTCGTGAGCCTGGCTCTACTTAACGTTTTATTCATACTTTAGGATCGAGCTTATGGATAGCCTGAGAGGTTGCAACTTGTCCTTTTAAGCAGACTCTCAAGACTTCTGTTTACTTTATGTTGTTTTATTAGTTTGAGAATCAAGACAATCAAGACTTATAAATTTTCTTTCAAATTTCAGTTGTAATAGAGGCTTGTACATATGACATAAGTTTTGGAATGGTTAGGGAATTCTGAACTCGTTCTCGTATTGTTTATCCTTTTATAGATTGTTACTGTCGCTTTATGGTGTTATATGCTTATTTAGACTGACTTGTCTGGGTGGATTAAGATAAGTGTCATCACCACTGATTGTCGATCGTAGCACCAATGACACAATATAAAATAAGGTAAATATGCAAGACAAAAAATGTACTTACATCAAGTTTTAATACCAAGTCCCATATCAAGATTCCAAAGAAGTTACAGAAGCAATAATACAACTATTTAAAATCTGAAATTCATAATACAAGTCATTACAACTATCAAGATTTAAATATGTATTTTCCAGATTTAAATAGATATTTTCCCTTTTTGCTCTCTTAAACCGACTGCCACATGACAGTCCCTCATTGGGCCACATAGTCGCCGCCTTTAATATTCAGCAACTACTCAAACTTAATTTCGATGTTTTAACCTCATCTAGAGTTGCAAAAGTACACTCTATATATGAAATCTAAATGGAAACGACATTCTGGACTCAATGGTATAGTGAAAATTCCACCGGAGGTCGTTTTGATCTATGTGGGTCCCACTTCCCAATATTGAAATCTATCTAAGGGGCCAAAGTACACCCAGAAGCCTCGAGAACCAAACAAAAGGTCCTCTTAGACCAAACTCGACGTTCCAGAGCTAACCACGCTGTCAAATCCCATTTGGGCATGATTCCCAAGAGTGATGATTAAAGTCAACTATTGACCTATTCCGACAGTTAAATTTGCAAAATATGATATAACTGTACAGAACATGCTCCTAGCCCAATTTGGCTATTTTGGAGCTGATCGAACTGTCAGAATTCCGTTCCAGCGCCATTTGCTAGGATTTTGCCAGGAACTCGTTTTATAGTTAAAATCTTTCGATCAACCTGAAAAGCTATATAAATCTCAATCGATTCTCCTACAACTATAGTACTGAGAGTACCCACAAGTCAAAAATGTCCCAAGGTCACTATGCACATGCTCAAATTGATACGATAATCGCAGAAGCACAGAAATGACATGGGGGTTATTATAAGGTCACCCTTTCCAACCCTTTAAACAATAAGGGGTTGTTTGGTTACTGTATAAAAGTTATCTTATTCATGTATAAAAAATTACATTAGCTTTTACCATATTCAGTAGAAGTTTTGTATTAGGTATAAAAGTCAACATAATAAATGTTGTATAAAAGTTAATGATGTATTAACTTTATACAGTGTTTGGTTGAGTTTTAATAATTCTACATAACTAATACTCACATAACTTATGAGGAGATATATGTATAATTTTATGCGGGATAGAAAGTGGAATAAGTCATGTGGGTATTAGTTATACATGGATTTAAATTATAAAATTACGTATCTATTATCCCTACTAATTTACTTTCAATTTTTGTGTTATTCTTTTAATTTCTTTTTTGATGGTGTCAAAGAAAGATTTAGATGCAAATTATCTATTTACAATATAAAATATTTTATTATTTCTCTTTTTCTTAATTTAATTTAAGTATGCGTTCAACGAAAAAAATATCTATATTAAATGTAGATTGAAATAGAACGATGTTACCTGAGAATTCTGATGGAATCGGTAGTCTCAAGACAAATATTAGCTATCTTATATTTTACTTTCAACTTTTTTTTATTATGTACTTTTTTATTTATAAATTACACTATTTGTTTAATTGATTTTTTTTTTTACAAAAGTTGAAATTTTTTCCACCTACAACTAATTGAGTCACCGATTAATTTAAATTATATAATATATGTATAGGTATTAGTTACATTATTTTGCATGTCGTACATTGATAAAATTCGATCGAGATATTCAAATTTATTTACTTATTCATTTGTTTAAAACGTTTATTAATTAATTTATTAGCTCACTAAATAATTAAAAAATGAGACTTAACTTACTAGTTTCTTTTAAACTTTATATAGCTAAATCCTTCATAATTAATATCTACATAATTAAACTATGCATAATTAATACCTACATAACTGAACCTTGCATAATTAAACCTTACATAACTGATACATGCATAACTCTAACAAGTAACCAAACGAGTTTTTCCTTATTTAAACACTTAGAACTTTTCTTTCTACCATAAATAGGGAAGAAATGTTTTTCACTAAAGCATAAGGGAACACTTGATATTTCCTTTTGTCTTATTCCCTCCATTTTCCATTTATTCTTACTATACCCAACAATAAGTCACATCCATTCTTCCTTACTTGAACCTCATAATACTGAAACCAACTATAGCATCCACAATCCCTTGATACAGCTTTTCAAATGCAACAAACTTTTTGTACAAGCCTCAGCTTGTCCTTTCGGTATGTGATCAAGTGCAAATTTATACATGCACCTTGCCCTGTCCATCTTCTTATACTTGTCCTCAGACCTTGGAAATGCCAGAAATAACTGCTCATCATCATCATCTGCCAGCTTATCTACAGCGCTCTCATAACAATTTCTTGTCCTCTCTGTCTCCCCATTCTTCACCCAAAACTTTTCAAACCTAATCCAAGCACTAATTTTAAAATGACACTCTGCACATCTCTCAAAAATTGCCCTCAGTTCATTATACCTTATGGCAAATTTAATGTAAGACAACCACCCTTACTGGTCCGGCCTCCCAGAAATCTGTCTTGGACCAGCCACATTGCCGGGCGTCTACTGTGTTGAAGAGTATTTTGAAAATGGAGGAGGATAGAAAAATTTCCTCATAGTCTATAGAGTGACACTTGTGCTTATAGGTCTAACAGCAGTAACATCTGCTTCTTCAATTCTTCTTGTAGGGTTCTATGGAATTTTATAGATGATGATTGTTGTTGCTGCAGTGGTTGCGCAGGGCTTGTACATCTGAGTAATGCATTTTTCTTAATAGTTATTCTAATCCAGTGCGGACAGTTGATTGCGTCCATGTTGTTTATAGTTTTATTGGATTGATCGTCTGCTTATATAGTAGACATTCTGTTTAGAAACCCGGTGTTGATGTGACAGAATTTCTATTTAAACGAAAATGATTATATCATGAGTAGTACTAGCATAGATGTTACATAATTGCACATATTTCCCCGTACTACATGATCGATCCCCAAGTATCTGTGACAAATACATTCGTAAAGCAGTAAATTGTAGTGCAAAAGAAATTCAAACAGTAATGAATTATTTAACTACAATCATCGTTTTCATTTGCGAGCTCTTACTAGCCATCAAGAATGGTCTTGATGAAACTTTGTAAAGAATTAAAGGAAGAGCCACCTTCCATCAAGACCTCCCTGCTGTTGTCCCCCATCTCCTTCACTCTTTTCCTCACTGGATTTTCACTATCCATCATGCATCTTATAGCATTCTCAATCTCCTCCGCTATCACTATTCCTTCAGTACTACTATTCCCCATCCTGTAATCGAGCCTCAACTCCACTGCCAGCTCAAGATCCTTCACTATCTGAAATGCGTTGATCTGCTGCTCACCATATAACGGCCATGTCACCAAAGGAACTCCATGCCATAAGCTCTCCAGTATCGAGTTCCATCCGCAGTGAGACACAAAACAAGCAGTAGCTTTGTGAGCTAAGACATGCATTTGTGGTGCCCTACCACACACCATTCCCCTGTCTTTAGTCCTACTCAAGAATCCTTCCGGCAGCAGTTCCTCAAACTTGTTGTATTCAGAACCAGAATTGGTCACATTTATCGACCACAAGAACCTCACCCCACTTCGCTCAAGGGCAATAGCCAACTCTTGTAGTTGTGGCACCTCAAAAACTCCCATAGTTCCAAAACACAGAAATATCACAGATGATGGTGGCTGATCTTGTAGCCATTTCATAATGTCTTCTTTACTCTTTTCCTCTCTACCATTTTGACCCTCAAAATTAAGAATAGGTCCTATTGTGTATACTGGAGGAATTTCAGGATCAGACGCTAATGACTTCAAAGCATGGGGCTCAAGTTCAGCAAATGTGTTGATGAAAATTCCTTTAGTTTCTTTGAACCTAACACCAAAGTTACGAAATGCTGTGTAACCTAATTTGTTGAACGCAAAGCTTGGCAAGACCTTTGAGGGTACCTGATTGGTATAGGCTGATATATCTAAAACAAAATCTTTATCGAGGCAAAATTCCCTCTCGTTTTGACTATGCCATGAAGATAGGTAAAACATAAAACCAAGAAAACCTGCACCAGAAGTAAAGAAAACGTAAGGAGGAATCCCCAGTTCATTTGCTACATCAACCATTGAACTGCAAAACATATCAAGGACTAATCCAACCATTCTTGTGCTGTCGTCTTTGTTGTTTATGATTGCATCTTTGACTAGGGGTTTGTAGTTTAATACCAAAAGAGAGAAGAAATTCTCCATAGACTTGTGGAACTCTTCAGAGGGTGGTGGTTCAACATGAGCAAGTGTGATGAATTTGATCTTATTAGTACTATTGGAAGTGACACTTTGAACAAATGCGTTTATGCCTGAATCATATGGACCTTGAGGGCTCATGATGATCATTGTTATGCATATTTCTTCGTAAAGATTCGCCAATTTCTCTGCAAATTTACATGTCGGCACAAGGTGACTTATGCCTGGAGCAGGAACAAACACCAATTCTGCTTTCTTCATATTTTGAATCTGGTTACAACAAGATGATGGGAGAATTGATAAACTAGTGCTGTGTTGAATATGTCGAAAGCCTTAAGTTGATCATTTAATGGTGTCTCATATTATATTTTGTCATTGTCAAATGTCAATATCCATTATCATTTTTTTGGGGTGATGAATAGACGTCGATGAGACATGGAGAAATTTTGATATAATTCTCATTTTTATATAAAACGTACGCTTTAATATTCTATTTGTTTCATTTTTTTATATAGAAGTGTTTAAACATGTCATGTTATTTTTTTGATCATTATTATAACAACATAGAAATTTCCTAATATACGGAGATGTCACTCGTTTATAAACACGTCATGTTATTTCTATGATGTGTTGAATATGTCAAAAGCTTTGAGTTGATCATTTAAAGGGGTCATTGTCAAATGTCAACATCCATTATCATATATATATATATATTTTGGTGATGAATAGACGTCAATGAGACATTGAGAGATTTTGACATAATTCTCATTTTTACATTACATGTAGAACGTACGATTTCAATATTCTATCTATTTTATTTTTTTATATAAAAGTGTTTAAACATGTCATGTATTTCTATGATGATTATTATAACAACATATATAGAAGTTTCCTAATATACAGAGATGTCATTCATTTATAAACATGTCATGTTATTTCTATGGTGTTTTAAATATGTCAAAAGCTTTGAGTTGATTATTTAAAGGGGCCATTGTCAAATATCAATATCCATTATCATTTCTTTTCGGTGATGAATAAATGTCAGTGAGACATGGAGAAATTTTGATATAATGCTCATTTTTATATTATATATAAAACATACGCTTTAATTGTCTGTTTCATTTTTTTTAAATATAGAAGTGTTTAAACATGTTATGTTATTTCTATGATGATTATTATAACAACATAGAAGTTTTCTAATATACAAAGACATCATTCGTTTATAAACAGACTATTATATTTCTTAAATCCAACCAAAAGGATATACTCTAGCTCATTTCAAATAGTAGAACATCTTACTGTAAAGAAAATGTCTACTTTTTTATTATTTAACCACATACTTCACCTAAACAAATAAGAAAAGGATCCAATTGTTACTCATGTCAACGGTTAATATCGTTAATTATATATATTATTTATCCCCAAAAAATTATAGATATTATATGTTTATAGTTTTAACTTACTTTTTAGTAATTTTAGACGAAAATAAGGAGTATTGACTTCATTGATCAAGCTTCTAAAAAGTCGAAAATATTTATTTTAGAAAGTTAAAGTATTTGACAAATTTAACAAAAAACAGATAAATATTTTTGTATAGTAGCTTTTGGAACACCAGCCATGCACAAACTGATCTAATATTGTCAAAAGCATTTTTTCCACATTGATTAACCAAACACAAAAGGTTATCTTCCTAAATCACTTTCTTGAAAAATATTTTTATCAAAAAGATTTTTAAAATAAGTAAATTTTAAACTTTTGGTCAAATAAACTATAAATTCATTAACAATACAAAAGGAATACCTTTAAATTATTCAAACAAAAGTGTCATTAGTAAATAGTTTTGTCTAAACATACTGCGACCACTAATATTTTGGTCGAAAAAATGTCCCTAGTGGTACTTAATGGATTAAAAAAAAAAACAATTTTATTAGTACATATCTTATTCATTTTATTTTTTAAGCAAATTTTATTACTAATAAAAAAATACTTTTAAAGAACCTTGTTCTTGTTTCTTTCTTTTAAAATCACTTCAACTATTAAACAGTAGAAAATAACTTTTTTTTTCTTTTTAATCTCATTTGATCAATTAAAATAAATTCATCTATCTTTTTAATTGATAAAATAGGTCCTATACTTCATCATTTTAAAAGAATGACCTATTTTGCTTTTTAATCGTTTAAAAAAGAATGACCCCTTTATTTTATTTTTTTGCAACACTTTAATTTCAACTTTTCAAATGACATATTTAATCCCACAAGAGTAAGGACCAATTTGGAAAGCCACCAGGTAATTGAAATTGGTGTAATTACCACTCTAGTAATTACACAGCCTAGTAATTATTGTGTCTTGTTTATTTGCCACAATGTAATTACATTGTAATTACAAGTGTGGTATTTGATTGCAAAAATGTAATTACAAGGTTATGTTAAATTTAATAACAAAAATTAATTATCTAAAATTATAAATTTATATTAGAAAAATAAGGATATTTATAAATAATATTAAATTTAAGCGATATATTGTCTTTTGAAAATAGATTAATTTGTAAAAAGAATTAATTTATATTTTTCAAATTGGTATATTTTAATTAAATTGATTATCAAAACTAAAAATACAAAGTGTATACGAACATATGAAATGCAATGTTTGACAATAATATAAATATTATAAATATAGTGTCATAGAAAAATTATTAAAATAATTGACAAAGAGATAATCTGCCAAATCTAACCTAAAAAATAAACGGCTTGTAATGCTGAATATCAAGTCATATAAGTTTTAAATTTTAAAAAAAAACATAATATTCTTATGTCAAATATCAACATAACGTACATAAATATGAGTTAAATAAAAAAGGTACGTTTGTAACTTTATTCAACAATAAATTCAACTTTAATTTAAAATTAGAATGTTATTAAAATCACACTAAAAAAAATAAAATATACATGGAATCACATGACGTAAAGGTTGAGAATGAGAAATAAATGAAAAATAAATATATTTTTTTAAAATATTAAAATATAAAAAGAATTTAGAAAAATTAAAAATAAAAAATTAAATTAAAATAAAAAATTAAAATTAAAATAAGAAAAATTAAAAAGTAAATAGCTTGTAATTATATCACTAGTATCACCAACCAACTTCCTTAACTTAGACACATAGAAAACCGAATGAATAAAACTCAAATCCGAAGGCAAATCCAATCTATAGGCCACATTCCCGCAACGTTCAACAATCTCATGAGGGCCTATTTACCAGGAAACTTAACTTGTCCTCCTTCTCAAAACGCATCGCACATTTAATAAGTGATACCTTCACATCCACCCAATCACCAATACAAGACTCATGATCCCTCTTCCCAACATCTAAGTAAAACCCTTGGATGACTTCGAACCATCTTCAACTTTTCCCTAACTAATCCCACTCGCTCCATAGCCTCTGACACTAAAACCAGGCCTATAGAAGTCATCTCATCTAACTCAAACTATCCCACCAAAGACCTACACCTTCTACCATATAAAGCCCCAAATGGTGCCACACCAATGCTAGCATGAAAACTATTGTTGTAAGCAAGCTCAATAAATGGTAGATGACCACCCCAATTAACCTTGAATTCCAACACACAAGACCTTGTCATGCCCTCCAAGTTTGAATTGTCCTCAACATCGAAAGTAGTATCAACTAATAAGAAGTGAACCGACCTAGTTCTTTGGTCAACAATACCCCAAATTGAATCAAATTGCTTTTGGGTCCGAGGCAAACCAACCATAAAATCCATGATCGTCTCTTCCCACTACCAAGTAGAAATTTCAATATCTTGAGTCAAACAACGGGGTCTTTGGTGTTCTACCTTCACTTGTTGACAATTTGGGCATTCGACTACAAACTTGGCTATATTCTTTCTTATATCATGCGACCTGTACTCTTCTCTCAAACCGTAGTACCTCTTAGTAGATCTCGGGTGAATAGAATAATGAGAGTTATGGGCTTTACTCATGATCATCTCCCTAAAACTATCAACGTCTGAAACATACAATCGATCCTGGTACCTAATTACACCATCTCCGCCTTGGGAGAAAACCTCCATCTTATTTTCGGCAACTACCTTTTCAACATAACCAATGATGGATCTAAGTCTTACTTAGCCTTAACATCAACAACCACAAAAGATTCAGCCTCATTCTGAACATAAATATCTCCATCATTAGAGCCTGCCAACCTAACACCCAATCTAGCGAAACACTAAACATCTTTTGCAAACTCTTCCTACCCTTCACTCCTATAAGCCACACTTTCCATAGATAGTCCACTAAGAGCATCGGCTACAATATTTGTATTGTAGGGATGACATCATACACTCTTGTCATAGCCCTTTAGGCGTTCCAACCTTCTCATTTGTCTCAAGTTAAAGGTCCCTTTGACAGATGCATATTGCAAACTCTTGTGATCAGTTAAAACATCCATTTATACCCCATACAAACAGTGTCTCCAAATTTCAAGGAAAACGCCACTACCGCTACTCAAAATCATGAGTCGTGTACTTACACTCAAGCGCCTCCAATTGCCTTGATGCATAAGCTATCTCTTTACCATGTTGCAGAAGTACACAATCCAACCCAAATCGAGCAGCATCACAACACACCACCAACCCATCTAAGCTACTCGATACAGTCAAAGCAAGAGCCGATGTAACCCGATCTTTCAATGCCTGAAAACTCTCCCTACAGCCATCCGACCATACGCAATTGGCCTTCCTTTGAGTTAACATAGTCAATGAAGATGTAATAGATGGGAATCCTTCAAGAAAGCTCCTATAATAACCATCCAAGCCCAGAAAACTGTGAGTATCCGAAGGAGCAAGCTTGCCAACAATGCGCATCCTCCACCAACTCCCGTCTAACCTCATCTATAAGATCCACTACAACATCCTCCTTGCCCGAATTGCATTACAAGCTCAAAGTAACTCTCCCTATCCGGTAGGGAGGGATGGAGAAAGGAAATCTTAAGACACGTTCCATGGTACGATAAGAATCATGAAAAAGTGAAACATTTCCTAAAACGCCTTGTAGCCTCCTACCCATAGATGTGGTGCGCTTCACACCCATGAATAAAACTCTACTTGACGTGGCATGTTGGACTTCGAGGACCATTTATAAACCTAGTGCTCTGATACCATCTTTGTCATGACTCGGACCTGGGGTCTAGGAGTTACATGGCGAATGGGAACCTGAGAGTCCCCAAACAAGCCTCAAGTATCTAAATTCACATCATCAGTTCGGAAGCGTATTCAAATTAAATACATAGTTTTAAGGGACGAAAAAGTAGAACTCATGCTATGGGGATATCTTAGGGAAAGGGATTAGTATGGATTCACATAGCATATAGCATATAATGACTAAGGGGCGAGTAAGTATGACTCATGCTATGGGGACAATTCAGGACTTAGGATCTTCCAGACTTCCATATCAAACATACATATATAGCATAATTCCCATAATCAAACCATAATAGCCAAAATCAAAAGATAACCATAATCATAAGGTTCAAGTACGACATATAACACATAGATCCGACGAGAGTCTACAAGATGTCCAACAATGCCTCTAGTCAGAAGATAGGACGGGGGCCAAGACATGTTTCGGGCTCACCCTTAAAGTATAGATTACATAAACAAAAACAACTTAAGGAAGAGGGATGATGGCTTGTCCTTGGAGGATAGGACTCACCACAACAGACGTCCCAAAATCCGATTTAGCCATCGAATAGTGGATGAAAGTAATCTCCAATCCCTACATGGTGAGATTGTGTAAGAAAAAGTATGCGTTAGTACGTTTGAATGTACTAAGTATGTGGGGTGCAATACATGTAACTTACCAAAACCTGCATACGATGTTAGATGACAAGGGCACAAATTATAGGAAGAGATGTGTATAGCAAAGAATGTAGTATAACAAGATGCTATGAAATTCATGATGCATGAAATGCAATGATGCTCATATATATAGCGGGGATGTGACCTTAACCAATATGAGTAAGACCAAGCAAGCTATTACTTGGAATTCCGATAAAATTCCCTCATCGGTGAAGAGATGGTCTACTTGCCAAGGGCCAGAACAACTCCTATTTCGCATAAAGTAACCTTCCTTATGGGAACAACTCCCATTTTGGATAGGATTTTTACATATAGCATATCAACTCATACCATATCATGTCTTCTCCTTACGGGAACAACTCCCATTTTGGAGGTATCTTTCTTCACGGGAACTACTCCCATTTCGAAAAGAAAAACCTATGCTAGGCACATAGTTCAAGAAAAGAGAGCAAACCCTCCGTCCATCGGTTCTAAGTCGTCATCCCACAAGAATACATATACGTATATATATACATTCTTTCAAGAGACAAAAGTCATTTCCAAAACCATTTCAACGCATTTTTAGGCTTAAAGGCCAAAACATAATTCATAATTCATCATACTTAGGCTCAAATGCCAAATCATAGTCCATAATCATAATACTCATGCATAGGAATAGCCCATTCATATACAAGATGGTGCAAGCACCCAAGATGCTCAAAGAGCCATAATCAATAGACATATATATGATCACAATATCATCATAACCAATATCTTATTGAAATCATATCATAGAACATAATTGGGCTTAACCCATAACATAATTTCAATAAATTCTCATGAACATGAATGCATATGCTATGTATAATGTGAGAATGACGTGAGAATGACATGGGTAATTGAGATTCAATCTAAAACCATCAATACAATAAGAAATTCAAGTAAAAATATAGTTAAATCCACATTTGAAATCATAAATATAATCACCATGCTTAGATTCAAATATTTAAGGACCATGCATATTCAAATATTCATAATAACAATATACTTCAATATTTCAAAGCGTAATTCATCTTTAAATCCACAGATAAACATAACTCATTCATTGTTGGAATTTAAGAAATCAAAATATTTTAAAGCCCCAAATTAAAGTAAGCAAAATTCATGTAGATTTCTTGAAAATAGCTTGGGTCTCCTTGATTGGAAGTAACCAAGGATCAAAACTCACATACCTTCACAAGATGAAGAGCACCTGCTGCTTCCCTAGCACATGCAAGTGTACGTTGTCAACCCAAGTAACATAGTGGCTCTTTCAGAGACCGAATATCGAACCCAAAGGACTTGTCGATTAATTATTTACTAAGTTATATTAATTCTAATTATTTATTTAAGCGGTGAATAATTAACCAAAATGAGAAATATTTTTTACACAATCAATGAATGAATCGATCTAAGATTATGGTTTAGCTAATAATAACGTTATCTTCCTGTATTATAAACCAAACGAGGTGCAAGCGTAGTTGTCACAGGTCTCCCTTACACGAATCAATCTAGTTTCCTAGTTGAACAAGCTCCCTATACTAATGTGTTCTATTCATTCTGACATCTCTCGAATCCAGAATGAACAATTAATTTACTTCCTAGTTGATCAGGCTATGAAGTATAGATAAAAACAATATAAGAACAACTAATATAATAAATAAATATTTCGAATTAATAATGACTAAACAATCATCTTATTAGCTACCATAATCTAAAAACGAGAAGATTAACTCCACATAGACATGAAAACATTACCACAAATCATTCAAAAATAAATATAAAAATAAATATTAATGAAGAAGAAAAGATGAAACCCAAATTCTCCGGCCTCCACGACGGCTCATATTTCTCTCTAAGTCAAAAGTTATGTAAAACCTAATATTATGAAATATTTATAGGTATAAGAATAAACCACAAATAAAATAATTGAGTCCAAAACAAATTGGAAAACTCAAAACTAGAAGGAATTGGGTCTTCTCATCCGTGAGTGCGCCGACTCCAACACTTCATTGCTGCCACCTGGCAGCCTATTTCAAATCTACAAATTGCAAATTGCAATTTGTTCAAGCTACGTATATAATAATATATATTGTTATATTCAATTTAATCCATTAAGTTATCTGCTTGTTTTTTCTTCTGTAAACTTTCTTTTTTAATTTGTTTGAGTTCCAAATCTCCTTATTTCCACGCCAATTTAATTCTACAAATAAAATACATGATTTAGCACAATTCATAAAATTTATGCTCAAAAAGGATAAATAAAAGTATTAAATATGAGGTTAATAATGGCTAAAAATATGCAATTTTGGTCTCACATCAACACCCAAGAGAAAAATTTATGAAGAATGAATGTGTCTTGAACCCTTGAGAGGATTTGAGAGAGTCTTTTGAATGAGAGAGAATGAGTGTGAATAATTTGAATAGGGTTTTTATGTCTTTAGAAGGTCATTATATAGCATAGGAGATTCCAAAAGAACAATAGAAATAATCGAATTTATGGAAATGCCATTAATGAAATAGAGAGAAAAATGACAAAGTGTCACCTCACTTGAGGCCTCACGGCCCGTGTAGCACTCCACGGTTCGTGTGGAGTGCCTGTGAGACTACACTTAGGCAAAATCAGGAACTCACGGAGGGCCTCATGGCCCGTACCACACCACATGCTTCGTGTGGCTGGTCGTGGCAGATTACTTGGCCAAAAAGTGGTCGTTTCAGGCCCAAGGCCATCCCCACAGTTCGTGGGATGCCACAGGACCCATGTGGGTGCCCGTGTGGCTTACCTTAGAGAGATGGTGACAACATAGCACAAGAGAGCTTTACGAAAACGTGCATAACTTCTTCATCTGAACTCTAAATAAGGTGAAACGAAATGCGTTGGAAAGGTAATTCAAATAGCTTTAATTTGATAGGTCATGGCACACCCAGTTCCTTTTAAGCTAAGAGATATGACCCTTTAAAGTTGACCCTTCTATCGGTACTTGTGAAAAACTTAGCCGATGGAATTTCTTCGAACTTGGCTTGATGTAGGAGACCTACGATGGCCTAAAACAACATAAATAAGCTTGAATTGAAGGCTTGAAAGTGAACTTAGATGGAGCTTGGAAGTTCCATGGGAATCCACTGGCTAGAGTTCGAAAAGAGGATTCGGCAAGCGTTTGAGCGAGTAAATGAGAAGCCAAGTGTTTAGAATAAGAACGAATAGTAACGAAGGAGTTTAAACTCATTTGGGGGTCCCATATAAGGGGTCACACAGCCTATGAAGTCTTCCATAAGGCGTCATCTTAGCCCAAACCTTTCCAGAAACAAAATCCAAGCATCACTAAAAATATACGAAAATCCGGTTCCTTACATCATCTCTCCCTTGGGAACATTCGTCCTTGAATGTGGTAGAACAAGGCTTGAAAGTTTTTACATAGAACATGAAACTTCCGAACACAAGGTACAATGTATAATTCACAATTTGAAAATCATCATACCATTAAAACTCATATCAAAACGTATTCAAATCATTTTAAAACATCATAAAATAAATCATTTGCATGCATTGACGTGTCGTTGTCATTTTAAAATGTTATGTCATAAGACTCAAGAGCGAAAGAATTAGGACCATTGAGAATAAGAAAAACCTAACACCATGGGCTTTTGGAAAGGATAGAGGTGTCGTTGAATCCTATTTGATTCCACTCCCTATATAGCACTTTCAATATATTGATCTCTATTGTGAAGCCTCTCCACTTGCCTATCCAAGACCTAAATCGGGAATTTCTCATAAGACAAGTTATCCTCAACCCCATCGCCTTCCAAAGAAATAATAGTACTAGTATCACCAACCAACTTCCTCAACTTAGACACATAGAAAATCAAATCAATAAAACTTAAATCCGAAGTCAAATCCAATCTATAGGCCACATTCCTGCACCGTTCAATAATCTCAAGAAGGCCTAATTACCAGGAAACTTAACTTGCCCTCCTTCCCAAAAAGCATCGCACACTTAATAAGTGATGACTTCACATCTACCCAATCACCAATACAAGACTCATGATCCCTCTTCCTAACATTTAAGTAAAACCCTTGGATGAATTCGTACCATCTTAAACTTTTCCCTAACTCATCCCACTCTCTCCATAGCCTCCGACAATAAACCCGGGCCTATAGAAGTCATATTATCTAACTCAAACCATCCCACCAAAGACCTACACCTCTTACCACACAAAGCCCCAAATGGTGCCACACCAATGCTAGCATGAAAGCTATTGTTGTAAGTAAGCTCAATAAATAGTAGATGACCACCCTAATTAACCTTGAATTCCAACACACAAAACCTTGTCATGTCCTCCCAAGTTTGAATTATCCTCAACATTGAAAGTAGTATCAACCGATAAGAAGTGAACCGACCTAGTCCTCCGATCAACAATACCTCAAATTAAATCAAACTGTCTTCGGGTCTGAGGCAAACTAACCACAAATCCATGTTCGCCTCTTCCCACTACCGAGCAGAAATTTCAATATCTTGAGTCAAACCACCAGGCCTTTGGTGTTCTATCTTCGCTTGTTGACAATTTCGGCATTCGGATACACACTTGGATATATCTTTCTTCATACCATATGACTGATACTGTTCTCTCAAACAGTAGTACCTCTTAGTAAATCTCGGGTCAATAGAATAATGAGAGTTATGGGATTTACTAATGATCATCTACCTAAAACCATCAACATCTGAAACACACAATCGATCTTAGTACGTAATTACACCATTCCCCTTTAGGAGAAAACCTCTATCTTATTTCTGACAACAACCTTTTCAACATAACTGATGATTGGTGTAAGTCTTGCTTAGCCTTAACATTAACAACCACAAAAGATTCGGCCCCATTCTGAACATGAATACCTCCATCATTAGAGCCGGCCAACCTAACACCCAATCTAACCAAATAGTAAACATCTTTTGCCAACTCCACCTACCCTTCACCCCCATAAGCCACACTTACCATAGATAGTCCACTAAGAGTGTCACGCCCGTGGAGGGGACCCAAGACGTGGTCGGCGCACAGAGACTATTTCTAGTCCCCAAGTGAACCACTTGGCCTCATCATATTCATTCAATCAATCATTTTACTAATCAGCAAAAGTTAACAGAATATAAATGGGCGCATCTATCATCTAGTCTCAAATAATAGTACAAATAAAAGGCTAGTAGAAAGAACTAACTCACAATCTTAACAATCAACATCCGACTCTAGTCTATGAAGCCCCTGTCACTATCAGGTAGTGCCAATGACAGACTCATAGCTACCTCAATCAAAATAAAAGCTAAGCAACTCTAACTCTAAAGCATGATAAAATAAAGTAAATGAATCCTTCGAAGTAGGCGAGGCTCACCAATCTGCTGAACATCCAAAGATCTCAACGAAGCACCTGCTGATGATCTCTATCTCGTGTATCTACGTTATGAAATGATGCAGCGTTAGAGTGGAGTTAGTACGTGGATTATACGGTATGTAAAATAGCTGAATGAAATCGAAACGAGTAGAACAATATAGAAATAACAATCAATTCAATGTAGAAACCAATTAATATGTCAAATGTCTATCTAAAGCAAGAATAAAGAGTAGACATGTGACTCATCAACTAATCAACTCATCAATCAAATCAGACTCGTCTTAGAATGACTCATCTTAACTCATCTCATCTCGTCTCGTCTCGTCTCAGAGTACTCAAGGTAGGATCATTCTGGGAGTTTCTCTTATCCGACAACAATCACTTATGAGCCACTGATTGTATGCTGATGTTGCCACAGCCGCTCTGTACTTGCCAGGTAGAGAACAAATCGAAACCATAAGGACAAGTCCAAATGGAGACAGCAGATCTATAAGTCCTCTGTTAATTTCAGGGACTTCTAATCAGAGGGGACCTCAACATGATATGATGTGGTGGTCCTAGTCCTCACCTATGCTCGGCTATGTAGTTTGACGAGTGTGAGTTGGTTTAACTCTTACTCTTTTGGTAATCGATACTCCTCCTATGACTCAATGCTCATTTAATAATCCATCCAATCAAACACTCTCATTCCAATCATCTCAATCAGCCTCATGGAGGCACAATCTTTCAATCAGCCTCATAGAGACTCTAATCATCTCATCAATCAACATCTCGATCAATAGCTCAAGGCTTAGAATAATTATTAGGGAACAATCAAATAGACAAATCGTTATTAATTTATGGAGACTTAAGGGACTATCAAGTTCTATCAACACATCATCTTTCTCACCTCACAACCATAATCAACATTCTCACTCAAGGCTCTGGACTCAATCCCTATCTTCTTTCATGCATGTTTTTAAAAGTTAACACATAGGATTTATGCAATATCTCATGAAAATATTCAATTCAAGAACATAAGTTTATGATGATCATCAGCACATGAAAATACATGTAAGAAGTATAAATTTTTCAAGAAAATAATCAAGATTCATGCATGTAGACTCAAGAACCTTCAACTCTCTTCTAAGACCGTCTATGGGACACATGGGAGAACAATCCCATGCTTTTAGTTTAGCCTTAAATACCTGGGATAAAGCTCTTCAAATCACCCGTCAAGAATTCTCCTTGAATTCTCCAATCTCACATTCTTCTTTCTTCTCTCTGAAGCCCTAACTTTCAAGTGTTGTGAAGAAGGACTTAGAATGGGGTTTTAGACCCTATTTAATCATCAAAACAACCTAACTTGGTCGTGTTTTGAGTTTAGAAGGGGTTGGAAAAAGTCTGGAATTCCACTCAAAAGATTTAAAATTTTGAACTTTAGTGGAACAAGTCGGGGTAACAAGTCCGCGACGCGGACCTGTCGCGCACCTGTGTATTTTCGAAAAAATCAATCCCGTCAAAAAATTGAAAAAAATGTAAGTGTGGGTCTGTGACAGGTCTGCGTCGCGATCCTAATGCGAACCCTTACTATTTCGATTTTCGGATCGAAAAATTATTTTTCGATGTGATTGCTCTAAAATCGGGTCAAGACCACTTTCCCACCCAGTTTTTCGTGCTGATCATAAATCTGGTCTCAGATTTTCCATTCAGGCTTGGGAAGACGCCTTATGTGCACAATTCCATTCTAAGGGCTTTCGGTAATTTTGTCGGGCGTTACATCATCTCCCCCCTGGGATCATTCGTCATCGAATGATGAGAAAGGATGGATATCAAGACACAAGTAGTCTCAAAACTCATCTCAATGCTCATATCTAACAATCAATCTTTTGACTCCCCATCACTATCAACAATCTCTATTCAGACTCAATAATAGGCAATCAACAAGAAAAGATAATCAATTTGGTCAAGGGTAAGGAAATTTACCTTTAACATTCTCATCCATTGGCATGAATAGGTACGGATATTTTGCTTTCATCTCTTCCTCAGCTTCTCATGTAGCCTCCTCAACGAATTGATTTCTCCTCAGGACTTTGACTAAGGTTGTCTCTTTGGTTCTCAATCTGCGAATCTGACGATCAAGAATTTGGACCGGAATTTCTTCGTAGGTCAAATTATCCTTCACTCCAATGCTCTCCACTGGGATTACCAAGTTAGGATCTCCCAAGTATTTCTTCAACATCGACACGTGGAATACCAGATGAATACCATCTAACTAGAAAGACAACTTTACTTCATAAGCAACCTTCCTGATCCTCTTCACAATCTGATAGGGCCCAATATAGCGTGGACTCAATTTAGCCTTCTTACCAAATCTCATGAGACCTTTCATAGGTGACACTTTCAAATATACCCAATCATTCACCTCGAACTCCAAATCTCCTCCTTATATCAGTGTAGGTTTCTGGCAACTTTGTGCAGTCTTCAATCTTTCTCTAATGATCTTAACCTTCTCCATTGCTTGATGGACAAGGTCAGGCCCTATCAACTCTGCTTCTCTGGTGATCTACATTTCCTCCCACATGAAGCTTCATGGGAGCCATCCGAATGCGTGCATGATAACTATTGTTATATGCAAACTCAATCAATGGTAGCTGATCATCCCAATTTCCCTTGAAATCAAGGACGCAGACCCTCAACCTATCTTCTAACATCTGAATCGTACGCTCTGCCTGGCCATCTGTCTATGGGTGGAAGTCTGTCCTCAAATTCACATTTGTACCTAATCCTTTCTAGATCAATCTCCAAAATTAAGAGGTGAATTGAGCTCCTCTATCCGAGATGATTGACAAGGGAACCCCATGCCATCTCACAATATCTTGGATGTACCTCTTGGCATACTCCTCCACAGTGTTAGTTGTCTTGACCGCTAGGAAGTGAGCTGATTTAGTCATCCTATCCACAATCACCCATATCGAATCATGTTGCTTTCAAGACCTCGGTAGACCAGTAATGAAGTCCATATTGATCACCTCCCACTTCTATTCCAGAATCTCAAAGTTTTAAGCTAATCCGCAGGGTCATTAGTGCTCAACTTTCACTTGCTGACAGTTTGGGCACTTGGAAACAAATTCAGCAATATCTCGCTTCATTCCACTCCACCAATAGACTTTTCTTAAGTCGTGGTACATTTTGGTAGAGCCAGGATGAATGGAGTATCTAGTGCTGTGAGATTCGGCCATGATTCTCTCTCGTATACCATCAGTATCTGGGACACACAGTCTACCCTGGTACCTCAACACCCCATCTCCCCCTTTGGAGAAAACTATCACTTTCTGTTTAGGACGGCCTCTTTCAATTGGAGTAGAACAGGATCTTCGTCTTACTTTTCTTTCACCCTTGCCACCAAAGATGAAGCAGACCCATTCTGAACATTTACTCCTCCTTCATCATTTCCCCTTAAGTTGAACTCCCAATCGGGCCAATCGATGCATTTCCTTAGCTAGCTCCTTCTTCCCTTCCTCAATATGGGTTGTGCTACCCATTGACAACCTGCCAAGAGCATCGACAATAATGTTAGCTTTACCTGGATCGTAGAGAATGCTCAGGTCATAATCCTTGAGCAACTCTAACCATCTCCTTTGTCGCAGGTTGAGCTCTTTTTGACTGAAGACATACTGCAAGCTCTTGTGGTCGGTGAACACATCCACGTGTACTCCATACAAGTAGTGGTGCTAGATTTTAAGTGCAAACACCACCACTGCCAACTCAAGATCATGCGTTTGATAGTTCCTCTCATGAATCTTAAGTTGCCTGGAAGCATAGGCAATCATCTTCGCCTTTGCATCAACACACATCCTAATCCAACTCTCGAAGCATCACAACAAATTACGAAATCTTTTGTTCCATCTGGCAAGGTTAGAACAGGTACAGTAGTTAGTCCAGTCTTTAATTCTTGGAAACTTTTCTCACACTCGTCGGACCACTGAAACTTGACATTTTTTTTGAGTCAACTTTGTTAATGGTGCTGATAAGTAAGAAAATCCCTCAACAATTCAATGGTAGTAGCCTGCCAACCCCGAGAAAATTCTTATGTCAGTTAGAGAGGTCGGTCCGGGTCAGTTCTTGACCACTTCAATCTTTTGAACATCCACTCGAATACCATCACCAGAGATAATATGGCCTAAGAAAGCCACGGATTTAAGCCAGAATTCACATTTCGAAAACTTTGAACACAACACATGGTCCTTAAAGGTTTGGAGGACAATTCTAAGGTGATTTGCATGCTCCTCTTCGTCTCTTGAATACACCAAAATATCGTCAATAAACACAATCACAAACATATCCAGTTATTGTCTGAATACTCTATTCATCAAATCCATAAAGGCTGCAGGTGCATTCGTCAACCCAAAGGACATGACCAAGAACTCAAAATGGTCATATCTAGTCCTAAAGGCTGTCTTTGGAATGTCAAATTCCCTCACTTTTAACTGATGGTAACCAGATCGAAGGTCTAGCTTTGAGAAACAAGAGGCACCCTGAAGTTGGTCGAACAAGTCGTATATCCTTGGGAGAGGATACTTGTTCTTTATGGTGACCTTGTTCAGTTGCCTATAGTCAATACACATTCTGAGAGACCCATCTTTCTTTCGCACAAATTGGACAGGGGCACCCTAAGGAGAAACACTCGGCCTTATGAAGCCCTTCTCTAACAAATCTTTTAACTGTTCTTTCAATTCTTTCAATTCAGCGGGGGGCATCTTATAAGGTGGAATTGAGATAGGCTGAGTATCAGGAAGAACATTAATCCCAAAGTCAATCTTCCTATCAGGAGAGACTCCAAGCAGATCTTTAGGAAACACTTCTGCAAACGCATTCATGATCGGAACTGACTCAAGAGTTAGGGACTCAACATCATCAAATTTGACTCTCACAAGATGATAAATACACCCTTTAGCAATCATCTTTCTGGCTCTTAGGTATGAGATAAACTTTCCCTTTAGGTGCTATGGAATCGCCCTTCCATTCTAGAACCGATTCATTCGAAAATTAGAATTTAAAGGTTCGGGCTCTACAATCAACAGAGGCATAATCGGCGTGGAGCCAATCAATGCGAAGGATCAAACCAAAATGAATCATATCTAACTCAATCAGATCAATGATAGTATCCCTATGATAAATGGACACCACACAAGCTCTATAGACTCTCTCAGCTCGAATAGATCACCCACGGGAGTAGAAACATCAAATGGTTCGAGAAGACTCTCAGGGGTTCTATCAAATCTACTGGCCACATAAGGAGTTATAAAAGATAGTGTAGCACCGAGATCCATCAACACATAACAATAAATAAAAAATTCTCTAATCATACCCGGGACAACATCTAGGGAGTTCTCCTGATCATGTCGACTATCCGTGGCATACAAATGATTGGTAGGTCCGCTCGCGCCCATCGTAGTACCTCTTTGATTTCTCTTTGCTAGTAGGGCTGGTGCAGAAGATTGAGCCCGGTCAACCCACTTTGGGCAATCTCTCTGATAGTGGCCCGCTTGGCCATGTTTGTAGCATACATCACTCCCCTCTCGGCATCTCCCCAAGTACAGTTTACCATACTTGCCACACACTGGCTACCCAATGAACCTTGAGCCACACTCGCTTGGGACTGAGACCCATGTGCTCCAACATTCTGGGACCTCTAACCATTTCTAACTCTAGGTGCAAATGCACTGGCAGATGATGGTGCTGAAATCAATTCCCATTCTTTTTCTTTCCAACCTCGTGGTTGGATTTTTTGCTTTCTTACTTCTGAATTCCTCCTTACCCTGTTGTCTCTCCTCATCAGCCTGTTGCACAAAAGTCATCAATCTCCCTATATCCATGTCACTCACGAGCATAGCTCCCCTCCCATCTCTCTTTGGCCCTTTATTCAACCCGTCAACATACATCCCCATCCTCCCTCTCATATCAGCAACCATATCCAGAGCATAGTGGGATAATTGTGTGAACTTCATCCCATACTCCTGTATAGTCGTAGAGCGCTGTTTCAAGTTCAAGAACTCTTTCACCTTCACCTCTTTTCTTTCCCTCGTGAAGAAATGCCCCAAGAAAGCTTCCTCTAACAAAGCCCAAATCATCACAGGGTGTTCTGTCCACTACCCTTATTCCATTGGTCATACCAAAATCTAGCCACACCCTTTCGTTGATAAGCAGCTAGTTCCACTAGGTCAGCATCAGCCATATGCATCACTTGGAACACTTTTTGGAGCTCCTCCACATAGTTCTCAGGATCCTCAATGGATCCAGACCCTGTGAACTCAGGCGGATTTATCCTAAAAAATTTTCGGACTTTAGAAGTGTCATGGGCATCCTGTCAGGCCGCTTCTTGTCTCGCAGCAGGTGCTGTAACAGCTTGGGCTAGAGTTTGGATAGCCTGGCGAAGCTCAACATTGGAAACCTCATCTTGCGGGGGTTGCGCAACAGGGATAGCTTGTTCCACAGGCACCTCATGTACTTGAGGCTCAGGTAGATTGACATTCTGTTTGGCGGGACGTCCTTTACCTTTCACGGCTCTTCTGGGAGGCATGATCACAATTCTGCAACGCGCAAAGCATGAATGGGAATAGAACTCTCGTAGAGAATAACTCTATAGCATGATTTAAAACATGAATGAAGGGAAACAATTCCTAATGTCATATAGCCTCGTGTTTATCAAGTGTGGTCGACAACACACCTATAAATAAGATTCTACTAGACACGGATTCATAGACTCCTTAGGACACTTGAATTCTTGCTCTGATACCAAGTTTGTCACACCCCAGTACGGGACCCAAAAAGTGGTCGGCACCCAGAGACTATTTCTAGTCCCCAAGTAAACAACTTGGCCTCATCACATTCATTCAATCAATCATTTTACTAATACGTCGAAATTAACAAAATGTAAATAGGCGCATTTATCATCTAGTCTCAAATAATAGTACAAATGAAAGGCTGGTAGAAAGAACTAGCTCACAATCTTAACAATCAACATATGACCTTAGACTATGAAGCCTCTATCACTATCAAGTGGTGCCAATGACAAACCCATGGCTACCTCAATCAAAATAAAAGCTAAGCAACTCTAACTCTAAAGCATGATGAAATAAAGTAAATGAATCCTCCCAAGTAGGGGAGGCTCACAAATCCGTTGGACATCCAAAGATCCTCAACAAAGCATTTGCTGATGATCTCTATATTGTGTATCTACATCATGAAACGATGTAGCGCTAGAGTGGCGTCAGTAAGTGGAATGTAAGGTATGTAAAATAGCTGAATAAAACTAAAACAGGTAGAACAATATAGAAATAGCAATCAACTCAATGTAGAAACCAATTAAAATATCAAATGTCTATCTAAAGCAAGAATAAAGAGTAGACATGTGACTCATCAACCAATCAACTCATCAATCAAATTAGACTCGTCTTAGAATGACTCATCTTAACTCATCTCATCTCATCTCGTCTCAGAGTACTCAAGGTGGGATCTTCCTGGGAGTTTCTCTTATTCAACAACAATCACTTATAAGCCAGTGATTGTATGTTAATGTTGCCACAGCCACTCTGTACTTGCCACGTAGAGAACAAATCGAAACCATAAGGACAAGTCCAAATGGAGACAACAGATCTATAAGTCCTCTATTGATTTTAGGGACTTCTAATCAGAGGGGACCTCAAAATGATATGATGTGATAGTCCTAATCCTCACCTACGCTCGACTACGTAGTTTGGTGAGTGCGAGTTGGTTTAGTTCTTACTCTTTCTATGCTCGATACTCTTCCCATGACTCAATGCTCATAAAATAATCCATCCATCAAACTATCTCAATCCAATCATTTGAATCAGCTCATAGAGGCATAATCTTTCAACCAGTCGCATAGAGACTCTAATCATCTCATTAATTAACATCTCAATCAATAGCTCATGGCTTAGAACAATCATTAGGGAATAATCAAATAGACAAATCATTATTCATTTACGGAGACTCAAGGGACTATCAAGTTCTATCAACTCATCAAAATTCTCACCTAACAATCATAATCACAATCAACATTCTCACTGAAGGCTCTAGAATCAATCCCTATCTTCTTTCGTGCATGTTTTTAAAAGTTAACACATAGGATTTATGCAATATCTCATGAAAATATTCAATTCAAGAAAACATGTTTATGATGATCATCAACATATGAAAATACATGAAAGTACAAATTTTTCAAGAAAATAATCAAGATTCATGCATGTAGACTCACGAACCTTCAACTCTCTTCTAAGACCATATATGGGACACATGAGAGAACAATCTCATGGTCTTAGTTTAGCCTTAGATACCTGGGGTAAATCTCTTCAAATCACCCATCAAGAATTCTCCTTGAATTCTCCAATCTCACGTTTCTCTCTCAAGCCCTAACTTTCAAGTGTTGTGAAGAAGGACTTAGAATGGGGTTTTATACGCTATTTACTCATCAAAAAGACCTAAATTGGTCATGTTTTGAGTTTAGCAGGGGTTGGGAAAAGTCTAGAATGGCCCTCAAAAGATTTAAAATTTTGAACATTGGTGGAACAAGTCGGGGTAACATGTCCACGACGCGGACTTGTTGCGCACCTGTGTAATTTCGAAAAATTTAATCCCATCAAAAAATTGAAAAAAAAATATAAGTGTGGGTCTGCGACAGGTCCGTATCGTGATCCCAACACGAACCCTTATAGTTTTGGTTTTCGGATCAAAAAATTATTTTTCGATCCAGTTGCTCTAAAATCGAGTCAAGACCAATTTCCCACCCAATTTTTCATGCATATCGCAAATCTAGTCTCGGATTTTCCATCTGGTCTTGGTAATATGCGTTATGCGCAAGATTTCATTCGAGGGGTATTTTGGTAATTTCATCGAGCATTACAAAGAGCATTAGCTACAATATTTGTATTGACGGGATGACATCATACACTTGTTTCATAGCCCTTTAGGAGTTCCAACTTTCTCATTTGCCTCAAGTTAAGGTCCCTTTGAACGGACACATATTACAAACTCTTGGGATCGGTGAAAACGTCCACTTATATCCCATACAAACAGTGTCTCCAAATTTTCAAGGCAAACACCACTACCTCTAACTTAAAATCGTGAGTCGTGTACTTACGCTCATGCACCTCCAATTGCCTTGATGAATAAGCTATCTCTTTACTATGTTGCATAAGTATACAACCCAACCCAAATCGAGTAGCATTGCAACACACCACCAACCCATCTAAGCCTTCCTATAAAGTCAAAATAAGAGCTGATGTAACCTGATCTTTCAATGCCTGAAAACTCTTCCCACACCCATCCGACCATACATACTTGGCCTTCCTTTGAGTTAATATGGTTAATGAAGATGCAATAGATGGGAACCCTTTAACAAACCTCCTATAATAATCAACCAACCCCAGAAAACTGCAAGTGTCCAAAGGAGCAAGCTAGCCAAATAATGCACACCCTTCCCCAACTCCCATCTAACCTCATCTATAAGATCCGTTACAACATCCTCCTTGCCTGAATTGCATTACGAGCCCAAAGTAACTCCCCATATCCGATAGAGAGGGATGGAGAAAGAAAATCTTAAGACACATTCCATGGCACAATAAAAATCATGAAAAAGTGAAGCATTTGCTAAATTGCCTTGTAGCATCCTACCCATAGAGGTGGCGCTCTTCACACCCATGAATAAGACTCTACTTGACACGGCATGTTGGACTCCAAGGACCATTTATAAACCTAGTGCTCTAATACCATCTTTGTCAAGACCTGGACCTGGGGTCTAGAAGTGACATGGCGAATGGGAACCGAGAGTCCCCAAACAAGCCTCAAGTATCCAAATTCACATCACCGGTTCGGAAGCATATTCAAAATTAAACACATAGTTTTAAAGGACGGGAAAGTAGGACTCTCGCTATTGGGGTATCTTAGGAAAAAGGATTAGCATGGATTCACATAGCATATAGCACATAATGACTAAGGGACGGGTAAGTATGACTCACATTATGGGAGAAATTCAGGACTTAAGATCTTCCACACTTCCACATCAAACATACATAGATAGCATAATTCCCATAATCAAACCATAATAGCTAAAACCAAAAGATAACCATGATCATAATGTTCAAATACAACATAACGCATAGATCTGACGAGAGTCTACAAGATGTCCAACAATGCCTTTAGTCATGAGATAGGACGGGGGCTAATACATGTTTCGGGCTACCCTCAAAGTATAGATAACATAAAAAAAGCAACTTAAGGTAAAGGGGTAGTGGCTTGTCCTTGGAGGATAGGGTTCACCACAATAAATGTCTCAAAATCCAATCTAGCCATTGAATGGTGGATCAAAGTAATCTCCGATGATCCCTACATGGTGAGATCATGTTGGCAAAAGTATGTGTTAGTACGTTTGAATATACTAAGTATGTGGGGTGCAACGCAAGTAACATACCAAAACCTGCATATGATGTTAGATGACAAGGGCACATAATATAGGAAGAGATATGTATAGCAAGGAATGTAGTATAACAAGATGATATGAAATTCATGATGCATGAAATACAAATAATGCTCATATATATAGTGGGGATATGACCTTAACCGACATGAGTAATACGAAGCGAGCTATTACTTGGAATCCCAATAAAATCCCCTCATCGGTAAAGAGATGGTCTACTTGCCAAAGGTAAACCATACTTTACCTTATGGGAACAACTCCCGTTTCGCATGAAGTAACGTTCCTTATGGAAACAACTCCCATTTCAGATAGGATTTTCACATATAGCATATCAAATCATAACATATCATGTCTTCTCCTTAAGGGAACAACTCCCATTTCGGAGGTATCTTTCCTTACGGGAACTATACCCATTTTGAAATGGAAAACCTATGCTAGGCACATAGTTCAAAAAAAGAGAGAAAATCCTCCATCCAACGGTGCTAAGTCATCAATTCACAAGAACACATATATGTATACATATAGATGCTTTTAAGAGACAAAAAGTCATTTCCAAAACCATTTCACTGCATTCTTAGGCTTAAAGGCCAAAACATAATATATAATTCATCATACTTAGGCTCAAATGCCAAATCATAGTCCATAATCATAATACTCATGCATACGAATAGCCCATCCATATACAAGATGGTGCAAGCACCAAAGATGCTCAAAGAGCCATAATCAATAGACATATATGTGATCACAATATCGTCATAACCAATATCTTATTGAAATCATATCATAGAACATAATTGGGCTTAACCCATAACATAATTTCCATAAATTCTCATGAACATGAATGCATATGCTATGAATGATGTGAGAATGACATGGATAATTGAGATTCAATCTAAAACCATCAATATAATAAGAAATTCAACTAAAAAAATATAGTTAAATCGACATTTGAAATCATAATTTAATCACACATGCTTAGATACATAATATTTAAGGACCATGCATATTCAAATATTCATAATAACAATGTATTTTAATATTTCAAAGCTTACTTCATCTTTAAATCCATAGATAAATATAATCCATTCATTGTTGAAATTTAAGAAATCAAAATATTTTAGAACCTCAAATCAATGTAAGCGAAATTCATGTAGATTTCTTGAAAATAGCTTGAGTCTCCTTGATTGTAGGTAACCAAGGATCAAACTCACATACCTTCACAAGATGAAGTGTACCCAAGAGAAGAATTGATGGAGAATTGAATGTGTCTTGATTCCCAAGTTGAAAATCTTCAAGAATCCTTGAGAGGATTTAAGAGAGTCCTTTGAATGAGAGAGAATAAGTGTAAATAATTTGAATAAGGATTTTAGGTCTTTAGAAGGTCATTATATAGCATGAGAGATCCAAAAGACAAATAGAAATAACTGAATCTACAGAAACGCCATCAATAAAATGGAGAGAAAAATGACAAAGTGTCACCACACTTGAGGCCTCATAGCCCGTGTGGAACTCCATGGTTCGTGTCGAGTGCCTGTGAGACTACACTTAGGCAAAAATCTGGAAATTGGAACTTGGCTCAATACTTAGAAAAATTTTCACTCTGAAAGCCTCAAGGAGGGCCTCGCAGCCTGTACCACACCACACAGTTCCTGTGGCTTGTCATGACACATTACTTTGCCAAAAAGTGGTCGTTTCAGGACTAAGGCTGTCACACCCCAAGTCCCGTTAGGGCGGACTGGCACCCGTTGCCGATAAGGCCCGGGAGAACCAACCTATACTATACGTTTACAATGCTTGTCACATAGGATTTGTACCTTTAGCATGCTTTAGAATAGATAAATAGTGATAATAAGCCAAACGGGAATGCATATGACTAGGCCG
>JAPFFP010046106.1:0-11202 GCA_026153255.1 Solanum medicagineum
CTTTATCAAGAAAATCTTTTAATTGTTCCTTTAATTTGTTCAACTCCGTTAGTGGAACGATAGAAATTGGTTGGGTGTCGGGAAAGATATCAATACCATAATAAGTTTTCTCTTATGGGAGGAATAATAGGTAAGACATCGGGAAACTGATTTAATATGGGGACTGAATCAAGAGTAGGAATAGGAGACGCAACATCCATGACTCGGACACCACAATATGAACAACCTTTGGAAATCATTTTCATGGCTTTCATATATTAGAAACACTTCCCTTTGAATACAGAATTGGTTCCCTTCCACTCAAGGATAGGCTCATCAGGAATTTGGAATCTGATGTTATGGGTCCTCCAATCCATACATGCATAGGATGCATGCAACCAATCTATACCAAGAACAATATCAAAATCAGTCATATCAAGCTCAATTAAATCACATGGAAAGACTTTATGTAAGACCGACACGGGACAATTTTGATAAACATTCTTGGCTAAGATTGAGTCTAAACAGGTGTACGGACCGAATAAGGTTCTAATAACACTTCCAAAGACACATCAAACTTTATGGCAACATACAGAGTAACAAAAGACATATTGGCACCGTGGTCAAGCGAAGCATATATATTAAGGTCAAAGACTTTTAACATATCGGTAACCACTTCGGGAGCCTTATCAACCTCTTGCGTAGCATGTAAAGCATAGAACCAATTACCATGTGGACCACCACATTGAGCTTGGGCACCTTGTTGCACTTTCCCTCTTTAAGCTACTTGACCTTGTGGATGCCCTTCTTTACTCTTATTGGCCATATTCGGATACTCGGTGATCTTATGTCCCATCTTCCCACAACAGAAACATGCATTGGTACCTTTCAAGCACTATCCAACATCGTTCCTCCCTCACTTGGGATATTTATTAGGGATAGCACCACCTTTTACAATATCACTATAAGCCTTGGCGATGGCACCTCCCTTTTTATCAAACTTTAAGGATCACCTTTAGAAGACCTTTATCCTTGTTGGAATCAGCCACCACCAGACTTACCATAAGAGAACCCACCATCATAATAAGCCCTCTTGAACTCTCTCAACTTCATCTTTTGAAACTTTTCCCTCTCCACTTGTTAGACATATGTCATAAATCTAGAAATATACATCTCCTTAATAAACATGGTAGCCTTACATTCCATCTTACAAAATTGGACACACCAAAAGTGAATTTGTTCATACGAGCCCAAGAGTCGAACACAAAAAAAGGAGAAAATTTTGAAAACTTGGTAACTTGAGGGCGTACTCCCTCACACTCATTTTACCTTGTTTCAAGTTCATAAATTCCATCAATTTAGACTCCCTTAGCTCAAGAGGGAAGAAATGATCAAGGAAAGCAACCTTAAACGTCTCTCAATCAATGGCACCTTCTTCAACTCTCACAGACTTTTGTTAAGTGAACCAAACTTGAGCCACTCCCTTATGTTGATAAGCTGCCAATTTGGCCTTTTCTTTGGACAACACTTCTACAATCTCCACCACCTTGCACACCTCATGAACAAACTCTTGTGGATCCTCATCCACCTATGAACTATGAAACTCAAGGGGATTCACCTTAGTAAAATCTATTAATCTCGAATCCAAAGTAGGAGTCTTTGGAGAAGCAACGACTTGAGCCAACATAGTGATAGCGGCTCTAAACTCATAATTATACACTTGGTTAGATTGAGGGGCTTAGGGAGTCAAAGGAGCTTGGTTCGCATTAGCATAATTTCCCTTTGCAATTGAGCACATCTTAGACCCATTTCTAAAAACATCAAGGAACAAATGTTAAGAAACGGAAACCTCAAAACCACGACATAGAATTCAAAAGAAGTGAAGTTTTCCTAAAATGTCTCATATCCTCCTATTCATGGATATGGTGCACTTTTCACCAATGAACAAGACTCTACTAAACGCAGCATGTTAGACTCCCTAGGATACTTGCAAATCTTGTGCTCTGATACCACTTTTGTAATGACCCAGACCTAGGGCCTAGCCTTCCCATGGCAAATGTGACATTCGAAGGAATCCTATCCAAGGCTTGTGATCATGCCATAAGCATTCATAAGGTAAAATAAGCATACATAAGAGAATAATCTAACGGAAGTACGTGAAATGTAAGAATGTTAGAGTTCCCATAAGGGAATATATATAGATCCATTAAGGTTCAAATCATGCCTCTACATCATAGATCATGCGCAGGGACTAGCACATAGCTTACTAGCTCACCCTTAAGACATACAAGGACCAGCCTAGGTACTACCTAACTCCTAGGATATTTTATAAACATATATAGCTCTTTGTCATGATCTTCCATACTGAGATATATCAGAAGACAAATAAGTTGATTCCCACAACTAGTACCAATCCTTTGTCCTAAAAAAGTAATCTTTCTCGATAAAGTCTTTTGAATAGGGTAAAATTGTATACCTTAGGAACCATGCATGCGCATTTTGATGCATATGGTTCAAAAAAATTGTGAATCAATGTATAAATTCCAGTCCTCTTTCTTTTTTTCTAGAAAAAGGTTCTTTGTTATTTCTAATGAAATGGCATTTATTTGATTTTTCAATAAAGACCAGTTGATACCCTTTTTTTAGATTTTTCATTGAAAAACTTGAAGTTATACGAAACGGTCATTAAACTTATTGAATTAACTTCTCGTTGATATATCTTTATCGAGATTTAATCCAAACTGCGATGGTATTTTCTTATCCTTGAATGGGTCTTTAAGAATAAAAGTAATAAAGTCTCACCGTAAGAGTAAATCATTACAAGGGCTTGTTCCGAAAGCATAGGAACTCACCAATAAATCTTCAATCTCAAGATTCGAATCAAGCCATGAAATAGAATAATCTCCTCGTCATCCATCTCTATATGGTTAGATCATGTAGGTAAAGAAGTATGCATTATCACATAAAAGTACTAAGTATGTAGGTATGCCCTGAAGCAAAAGACATCACAACAATATCAATATGCATAATCATAATCAATAGGGTAAGGATACAATATGTATGAGCATGCAATTTAAACATCATAAGAAGCATTATAAATCTATTCTTAACCTTAGCATACATATATGTGGGAATAATACCATAACTGACATTCATAAGACAATGTAAACTATTACATGGAATCTTGAACTTCACTCTACATCAAGCTAAGAGGAGTCTATTTTGTCAAGGTGGGCAGATCCTCACCGTATTGGTTCTATCCTAGCATAGTGAGAACTATCATTTGACCCCACACTTTAGGCTCTATACTAGCATGGTAAATGTCCATCATTTAAGCTAATTAGGTCCAATAGTATACATTTAAGGCATAAAACAAGAATATCATTCCTAAGATGGCACATAGTCATGGGACTTGAGAATTTATGTAAGGACCCTTAGAGCTAGTCCCCCTCACAAGTACACTCACTTCTAAGTCATATCCCATGGAATAAATAAATTATATATATACATAACTTTCAATATAGGTCATACTTCATCTATAAATCATTCTTCCATAGCTTTCAAAATAATCAACACAGTCTTTCATAAAACATCATGTCATAAGAATAGTTTATCTACTTTACTTTCATAGTAATATAAGTAGACATTCCCACATTAATATCATAAATAAACATTAGGGTATTCATCACCCTCATTATAATAACATCATTATAACTTTCATAACATCATCATTTTCATAATATCATCATCATCATTTAAAACGAGCTCTTAATACTTGAGTTCATAGGCATGAAAATACATAACATTATCATAGGAGAACAGGACTAAGTGTGGGCTCATGGAGATTTGAGTCAAAATATGAAATTGAGTAGAATCCATAGAGAAAACATGCAATTAAAATCAAATTAGATCATTAATAAAGGAACTCATATCAAATCATTAAACAAAAATTATGCATACTTTTAAATCACATACTTTTACTTGAAAATCAAATACATCATGAAATTCAGCATAAATCATGCATAATTAGTCATAATCATCATATAAGAATAATAATTCATGTATTAGGAATCATAGCGTAAAAGTCCATCAATGAAGCGTTATGTACCTCAACTAGAACCCTTTTAATCTAGGAGAAAATCTAGAAAACTTAATAAAACATTCAAACTTTAGCTTCAATAGAACCCTTGACTTATAGAGAGAAATATTCAGAACCCTTGAGAGAAATTTAGAAATTAAAGTCTTTGAATGAATAAGGAATAGGGCTTTATAGAGGTTGAGTCGGTTAAGGTAGTTACAGTAGCCCAAAAGATGTAGCATAGACTTAAATGGATTGGAAAAATTAAAGATACCCTTTAATATAAACTATCAGAAACGTCCACGAAACCCCTCTTAATGATCGTGGAAATACCTAGGGTCCATACATTACCTCGTGGAACTAGGTGTCACAAAGGTTGAGTTACTGGAATTGTAGCTTCTGACCCATGAACATGTAGCACAACTCATGGAGGAACTTACATGTTACAGAACCCTTCGTAGTGAGACTCCAGTCTTAGATAAATTTTTGGTTCCTCAGGGCCTCCACCTAGGAACCTATTGACAGGCCGTGGTAATTTACACAATCCGTCTGCTAACTCGTATATTAACATCTAGAAATCCTGCAATTTTTTATTTTTCCTTGGAACTTTCCACGAGTGCACCTACAACCCATGCTTTCTTCCACGGGCCATAGAGTGGCTCATAGGATCAACCGTTTAGCAAAAATCTTAACTCATAATTTTCCAAGCCTATAAACATGAGGGATCTTACATGATGTACTAACAAAATACAACACGTTTGATGCTTAAAACTTAGGATTTTGTGTGTTCTCTATGCAACATTTATGGTTTATATATGTTATGGTGTTTAGTTTGTCGGAAAGCAGGTTGGCATGATTTTTGGGAGAAATTGCATACTCTTTTGGTTTTTGATGGTTTATGGGACCCTCACGAGTCGTAGAGGATTATATGAGTCGTAAGAGTGGGTTTCATGAAGATTTCTAGTGAAGTTTGATTTCTGAATTTCATCCATATGAGACCTCATTACAAGTCATAGATCACTCAATGAGTCGTATAAAGTCGTTTCATCAAGAATTTCAGTGGAATCCAGTGAAGAACCAGTTGATGCAGCTAAAGCGTATGAGAGCACAATACGAGTCGTAAATCTCTCTATGACTTGTAAAGTGGATCTATAATAGTGAAGTCCAAGATCTCAAGAGTTGAATACGATACCCCGATTATGACTCGTAAATCAATTTATGAGTTGTAAATGCCTGTCATAGAAAGTTGCCAACCAATTTTTCTAATTTTTTAGGACTTGTTTGTAAATACTAGAAATAGTAATTTTTAGGTCATTATGCAGTGGAGTACAATAGAGAACGTCATTAGAAAGTACTTTTAGGGTTTTGTACTTGGAGACTTGAATCTTGGAGGAGAATACACTTGTGGATTCATTGTACCTTCAAATCTTGTGATTCTCAATATATTTTGGATTTTCTTGTTCTTCAGCTCAATTAGGTAAGTGATTAAATATATTTTCTCAATTCATGATTTCTTGATCTACCCATAGCATGAGTAGCTAAATCCACAACTTGGGGTTGTGGGAACCATGATGATCAAACCAAATAAATAATGGTAATTTGCAATTCTTGAAATGGCTATTTACATTTAATAATCAATTCTCTTAATTTTGCATATTTTCTAGTGGTGTCCAACACTAGAACTCGCCTAGTGTTACCTTCCCGATCCATATGGTACTGAAAAGGAAAAGCGATTGATTAACATAATTTGATGATGTATTCTCATCTAATCAACCAAACTAGACCAAGGGGAGGTTGACTGGGACTATGGGTAATGGTTAGTATTGCACACTATGGAGATGGGCCAAGTCACATAATGAAATTCGCCTCTCACCTTTGATCTAAGGGCTTGGTGAACTTACATTATCGTCCGACATGCTATACTCTAGTCGAGAATTAGGTTATCCCAGGATATTGAGTTGGTGAATCATGGTGAACATAATTCCCAAGTTTCTCCCAATAATTGATTGTCTCTTACTTTAGTTAGTTTAGTTTATATTCTTGTTAAACATTGCAAACCCCCACCCCTTTGATGAATTAAGTTGTTAATTACTAGAATTGTGTATTGGTGAATTCATTGTGAGTCTCTGTATTCTCTGTGGGATTCGACCCTAACCTTGGTTAGGTTTTATATTTGACAATGACCGCTTTATCCTCGAAAAGAGAGGTGTAACTTGGGCGTGATCAAAGATGATGGCGCCATTGTCGGGGGATATGGCTAGACTTGATTGAATTCACTAGTAATTATAATTCAAGTGTTAATCCTTAGTTCCCTTATATTTTACTTTTGGTTTGTTTTTGTTTCTTTGCAGGGTATGCTAGTATAGTATGCCCAACACTAGGAATCAAGGCAATCATAACTCCACTTGATCTAGAGATCCAAAGAATTATAAGAAGAGTGGCCCGAGAAAATGCTAACATCGTGGGTAACATAGCCCTGAATCAAAATGTTAATGATGATAATCAGAATAACAACCCACCTCCTTTGGAGAGTATTCCACAACCTCAGGATTTTGATGACAACGTTGATCGGTGGAATCAATATAGGTTGAACCTTGCGGCTATAGGTGTAACCAGGGCTATTGTGTTGCCACCACTACCGGCTAACACAAAGTTCACTTTTTCTTGTGGGTTACTTCAAATTCTACAAAACTGTGGATTATTTGCGGGCATACCATCAAAGAATCTACATATCTACTTCCACAACGTGGAATTTGTTTGCAAAAGTGTGATGGGGATACAAAATCTATCTATGGATGTTATGGGACTTCATGTTTTTCCATTATCACTTACAAGCAATGCTGCGTTATGTCTATCTAAGCTCCCACAGTGTTCAATCACTAGCTAGGCAGTGCAAAAGTTCTTTTTGGAGAGGTACTTCCCTAGGTCGAAGCTCAAGTTAAAGGATCAGATCAACAATTTTGAGCAACTTCTTGGTGATTCAATTAGCACTACGTGGGAATGGTTTATAAGTGATTGAGGTGCTTCCCTGACCACAAGATAGTTGATGATGCCTTGGTGGAGATCTTCTACTATGTCCTTGAGGAGAATAGTCAAGCCTGTGCCGAAACAATTATGGTGGACATGATTTTAGATCAACCATTTGCAAGGATTGTCGAGCATATAGAACAAGTGGTAAGGACGAATTGTGCATGTGGACAATGGGATAGAGCTTCTGTGAGGAGATCATGTTTTGTTAATTTGATTAAAAGCAATACTAGATAAATGAGGAGATTATGCAACAACTTGCTCAACTTCCCACAAGCCTGGATGTTGTGATCAAGCAGAACTAGGAAAGAGTAAATGCGGTAGTTCATCAACCTCCATGTGCACCCATGTTTAAGGAGTCTTATTTTGAGGAGGATGCTTGCTTTTTGAATGATCAGATGGGAGGTTTCAAGACCAATGCGCAAGGGTCCAATCAGGACTATTGGTGCCAAGATCAAGGAAACCAACGTCAGAACTATGTTAGAGATGGAGCTTATAGAGACAACCGAGGTGGTTATTATGAGAGGAATAGGAGTCAAGAAGATGAATGGTGTAGAAGAAATGGCTTGAAAAATGGTCCATATGTGCCACCATATAACCTAGACACTGGTACAACAATTCTAGAATTGAGGAGATGTTTAATAGTTTGCTGAAAAAGGGCGAGACACAAGATGAAACTCTGTAGGGCATGAAATCCAATATTTCAAGCATTAATAAAAAGATAGTCTCATTCTGTGGCTATTAAACAGCATGAGCAACAATTAGGTCAAGTGTCAACTCAGTTGAATAACGTCAAAAGGGTACTTTGCCTAGCGACACAGTTCAAAATCCAAAGAATGAAGGACAATGTATGGAGGTTACTACTAGAGGTGGCAAAAGTACCATTGATTCTCTTATGCCGGTTAAGGTAAGAGATGTTCATGAGGAGATAGTTGCAGGTAAGGATGTGATTGGAGGAGATGATTGTGACAAAGATGGAGTGAGCAAGGTAGCTAAAAAGCCACAGAAGTATAAGACCGTCCCAAGGCCTCCTCCTCCTTTCCCTGAAAGACTCAAAAAATTGGAGGAGGAAGTCAAGTTAAAACACTTTCTCTCTATGCTTAAGAAACTATCTATCAACATCTCTCTGATTGATGCTTTAAAGAAAATATCGGGTGATGCAAATTATATGAAGAATTTGGTTATCGAAATTCACACAGCGAGTCTGGAGCTTTCCAAAGAGCTTCAACATTGTAGTGTTATCACTGCTAAGTCATTGTCTCAAAAGCATGAAGATCCGGGTGCTTTCATTATACCTTGCACCATAGGTTATGTAGAGTTCTCAAGAGCACTTTGTGATTTGGTTGCTAGTATCAATTTGATACCTCTTGTGGTTTTCAAGAAGCTTGGTTAGGGTGCTCCTACATCAACTAACATGCAGTTGTTGATGGTATATAGGACTGTGAAGAAACTTGTGGGGATACTCTATGATGTGTTGGTAAAGGTTGAAAAGTTCATATTCGCTGCAGATTTTGTGATTCTTGATTGTGAGGATGATCTTGAAGTTCTTATTATTTTGGGAAGGCCTTTCTTAGCTACTTGTCGCATCTTGGTGAATATAGAGAAGGGCCTACTCAAGTTCAGATCTGGGAAGGATGAGGTCATGTTCAATGTGTATCAACAAGCAAGGAAGGACAATGATGTGAGAGTGATTTCAGTTATCGAGACTATTGATGATGATAAGCTAGAGGTACCACTTGAGATGAGACTATGTGTTGACACTTTAGAGGCAGTATTGATTAACTTCGATAGTGATAGTATCCCAGACTATGAGGAAATAGTAAATGCTTTAGGAGTGTCTTTTGGTCCTAGACGCCAAACTAAACTAGAGCTAGACTTGCAGAATCGGGAGTCACCACCCACAAAGCCCTCTAGTTGTAGATTTGACTAATGAGCAAGCGAATGTTGTTGTAACTGTGCTCAAACTTAAGAATGCTATTGGATGGACTATTGTAGACATTATTTGTATCCCTCCTGAGTATGTACACACAAAATCTAGTTAGTCAAGGACTACAAGCCAAGAACTGAGCATCGAAGGCACCTAAATCCTCCTACGCAAGAGGTTGTTTGCAAAGAGATCATTAAATGGTTGGATGTTGGTGTAATCTACCCAATTGCCGATAGTGAATGGGTGAGCCCAGTGTAGTGTGTTCCAAAGAAAGGGGGTATCATAGTGGTTCCTAATGCTAACAATGAATTTATCCCTATGAGGCTAGTCACAGGATGGAGGGTGTGCATAGATTATAGAAAGCTCAATGCCTCGACAGAGAAGGATCACTGTCCTATGTCATTCGTGGATCAGATACTTGATTGACTAGCAGAAAAGTGGTGGTACTATTTTCTCGACGAGTATTCTGGCTATAATAAGCTCATTGTTAATCGCAAAAACAGCTTTTTGAAAAATCAAAAATCAAAAATCGGTTCAAAACTTAATTAATTTAAGAGAAAAATCATTTTTTTCAGAAAACAACAGATTCGCCACTTAATTTTTTAAAGAAATCAAGAAAACTTAAAATAATTTTAAGACTCTAATAGAAAAATTCTTAAAATCTCTGAGAAATGGGTAAGGTTATTATTACTATTTTAAGAAGATATTAGAACTTAAAATAGCTGCTAACACGCGGTTATCCGACGATTTGAAAATTATTTGACTAACTTTGTAATAAAAGGATATTTAAAGATCTTAAGAAATTTTGACAAAATTCACTTAATACAAGAATTTGAATTACTTTGAAATATGACTTAGAATAATAATAATAATAATAATAATAATAATAATAATAATAATAATAATAATAATAAAGACAATTAACACGGAACAACTTATCTTTGAGGAATTAATTAAATTAACTATGTGAATAATGTTACTACAAATATATCACAAGTAAGCAATTAGAAGAAAAAATGAAAGTTGGGACCAGGTTGTTGTACACCTGCGCCAGTCACTTGGACCAACAGCTTCTGTTCTTTGGGCTCTTATTTGCCCATTTAAGCCTTTATATCATCAGGCTACATGATTGTATATCAGTGTGTATGTCCTATCTTCCATTGTATATCAACCTATATATCAAACATACCAACCACCTTAAATCATTACTACTACAAGATCAATTTTTGTTATTTTTTCCTGGACTACGTCACTGTATACACGTTGTATTAGTGTATACAGTGACATTTTGGGGTCTGAAAGTCTTGTACGCAGCTTTCTTAACTTGTACACTAACCCCTCAAACTGCTTGGGCCATCATGGCCCCGAAAAATGCAAGGTAGGATCCACGGAAGACTCAGACAAATGCACAAAGAAAAAGAAAAAGAAAAAGAGTAGAGATTCGAATAATATTTAAATCCACAACTCAATGACTTACAACCAAAGTCAAGATATTCATCCATATCAATATATAGAACTTCTTAAACTTGAAACTAGAACAAACAAATAAGAATCCATTAAGTTGAGACTAAGAACCATCATATGTTCCATATTTTGAAACTAAAATCAACATATGAAAACTCATTGACTTGAAGCTAAAATTCAACACCTAAAACCCATCAATCTTGATACTAAATTAATACATGAAAACTCAAAAGCTTTGAAACTAAGAATGAAACTAATGAACGAAAAATACTTTAATTTATTTTTAACCAAAGATGTCATAATTTGCAACAAGAAATACATAGTCTTCAAAACAAAGTACTAACATTATTAATGAATCAAGAGGCTAAAAATTTGAACAAAAATAAAGTCTAGATTAATAAACATTAAACAAAGTGGCAATCAATGTTATAGCTCAACCGAAACAGTGGACAAACAAGAAAATGCAAGACATGACTCTATGGTTATAGGATAAGCATGTTTGACAGCAAAATCTTCAAAATAACGCAAGATTTTTTTTATTTCTTTTCACATCCCGACCTAGGGATGTGACCAGTGCCCGGTAGAATCCCAGAATAGACAGAAAACACATATACATAACATAAGCGAGCCGACAAGGTCTCCGCTGCGGCCCTGCCGCCTAATAAAATCTTAAACATGACATAACACGGTCTCGCCGCCTGATAAGTATCAAAACATACAGTAGATT
>JAPFFP010046107.1:0-11202 GCA_026153255.1 Solanum medicagineum
TGGAAGCTAATCCTAACTTGATGATTTTCTTGATGATTCTTGGGTGTTTATGTTTAGGAGAGAAGAGAGAGGGTTTTTGATTATGAAAACTGATGTTTTGAGATTTTTAGGATCTTAAATAGAACCCTATAGGTTTTAGGATAGAAATACCCTCAAATGTTTAAAGAAAAAACGTCATTAACTCATCCAATTAGGGTTCACGCCGCGCTCCGGACGCGGATCTTCTGACAACTCTACACCCATTCATTAAAATGGTCATAACTTTCTACTCCGAACTCCAATTAATGGAAAATAAGATGCATTAGAAAGATAATTCAAATATCTTCGATATGATATATTATAGGTCATCCAACCCATTATACTTTAGGAGATATGGTCATTTGAAGTTGACCCTTCTATCGACTCATACAAACACTTAGTTGCTAGAAATTCTTTGGACTTGGCTTGATGTAAAAGATCCCTTATGACTCTAAATCACACCTAATATACTTTAAATACTTAGGAATTGATCCTAGCACATATATACCACTAATAAGTCATTGGTTCACCTAAATTTTATAAAATCATACATTAGAACTACGATCTCATATCAGGTCCAATTCTATTCCCACATTAAGAATTTGACTTTAACGCTTACACTCAATTAAGAATCATTAACTAAAATTCTATATCCTTTGAAGAATGACTCAGTCTTAGCTTAAAAAAAATTTGGGGTGTTACATTTTCATTCGGCCTAACACCCATGATAGTCAAGATCTTGTAGACTTCATTAGTGAACTCTTGTGGATCTTCATCCACCTTTGACACATGGAACACCGGAGGATTCATCCTCATAAGTCCCTTACCCTAGCTCTAGGGGTAGTAGCATGAGGGCCTTGGGCCTCTTGGTTGACTTGATTAGACACAACTTGGGCAAGCATAGTGAGAGCATCCCGGAGCTCACCATTGGTAGTTGCTCCTCGGGAGTTCGGGCCCTTCTTTCTCAGGTGTAGGCATGATCTACCATAGCAAAGAACAATCATTAAGGGGAAAAACTTACAAAAACTCTATAACATGACTTAGAACATGAAGAAGGGAAACATTTCTTAAAACACCTCATAGTCTCCTATTCATAGTAATAACGCGCTTCACAACCATGAATAAGACTCTATTCGACGCGGTGTGTTGGACTTTGAGGATCTATCAACCTAGTGCTCTGATACTAAGTTTGTCACGACCCAAGCCTAGGGCCTAGACGTGACACAGCGAATGGGGAACTCGAAGGAACCCCAAACAAGCCTCTTAGCTTATTATTACACATCATCGATCACGGAAGCATATTAAAGACATAAAGAGTTAGAATAGGGGTAAAGGTACTAAGGGGAAAGCTTGCATAACATCATAGTCAAGAGGCAAAGAGTCAAAGCTCATATCATAAATACATCGCATATCTAACAAATACCTCTACTACATAGATAAGAGTGGGGGCCAAGAGAAAGCAACCGGGTTCACTCTCATAGTCAAAATAAAACATAAAGAAGAGTGTCTCAATACATAATAAGATAAACATAGATAAACGTCCCTGGAATGGAGAACTCACCAACTAGTTTGAGTAGTACCGAACTATCCATATGGAGGAGGAGGATGATCAACTTAGGCACTGGGTCCTACATGGTGACATCATGTAGGCAAGAGTATGCGTTTGTACATTTGAATGTACTAAGTATGTAGGATGTAATGCAACAAGAAATAGGCATCATAATCAAAATGCATAACAATAGGCAATTGGCATAATATAACAATATGGCATATATAATCAATGCTTAAGTAAAACATGCTTAAGTAACTCATGCTTATATAGGATATCATATGTGTAGAAGAGATCAAATTTTCAAAGTACAAACCCCTTGGTAGGTTGATGATGATGTCACCCCATCACCTTGGTGGTGAGGTACAAATCCCTCACTAGATTGATGAGTACAAACCCCCATCTAGGTTATCAAGGCACTAGCCATTTGATTGGCTATCAAGGTACTAAACCCCAGACAAATTCGAGCTCTTAGTTCCCCCGGATCGAGCATGGTCTAATGCAACACTTTATATAGAATATATCATATGCACTAGCTCTTTCCATCATCATAACATCAATCATATCATATCTCATACTTTGGACCTTCAATTCCTCAAGACACTATTTCCGGACATTTTATCAAACACTTAGAGGATGTGTAGTGCTAGCATAAAACCATGTAATTCAAGAGTGAAATCATGCTAGTAAATTCAATGTAAAAGCTTTAATAGATATTGGTAACACCCTCAAGCAATAAACATCAAAACCCTTCACTAATCCTTTCAATAGATCATAGATTCATAGCTCAAAACATGGTAAAACAGTCACAATTTCATATACCCAAACATCGTTCGCAGTGATTTTCATAATAATTACGACCCATGAATAAATCACCTTTAAATGATGCAATTTGTAAGAAAAGGAAGCTTGGGCATCATATTTGAAAGAAACCCATGAAAGAAACTTGCATACCTTAGCTTTGGAGAAACTCTTGGTGAAGATTGAAAATGGAGGCTTGAACCTTAAAGGAAATCCTTAGATTCAGAAGAGATTTTGAGACTTGAATTTAGGAGTGAAAAATATAGCTAAGTGTTTGAGTGAGTATTGGGGAATATTTAGGATGATATGAGGGTGAAATATAGCTAAGTATAAAAACAGTCACAAAATAATACCTCTGCACATCGCGGAAGCGGCGCGCTTTGCTCTTTGGAAATTAACATTTGGGAATTTCAAATTTTGATGTGGTTGCTCTAAAATCGAAGTTAGACCATTTTTCCCCTAATTTTGACCCCCTGAATAACAATATGAAGTCAAATTTTCGAAATAACGAACGATTTTTTAGATATGTGGAAATTATGGTTTGGGGCATTTTCGAGACACATTTTCGGACACCTTTAAGGGTCATTTCACTTCTCCTGTGATCTAACTATGTATTTGATTAGTAAAATTATATGGATTTGTCCCCATATTTACTAATTCTTAAAATTCTTGTGGGAAGTTACACTTTATAAGCCTCCTATAGAGCTTTTGCGATTCTCTTAAGAAAGCCTCCATCTATTTATACATCGTTTCTACACCTATGTCTTGGTATGTCATTATATAGTTTGCTAAGACTATTCCCTTCCAGAGATTTGTAACTGTGTTCCATATTTTATGGGTCATGCGCTACTATATTTAGTATAAATTTTTCTTTCTTACCTCCTTCTTATAACTTAATTGGTTCTTCTATGGGCACATATTAGATCGAATGTTACGTTCTAACACATATGAATTGGGTGTTACATTCCAACACGCTAACTATTGAATCAAGTCATGTTGACACACTAACAGTTTAGGTGTAGGTTCTATGAGAAAAGCATTATTAATTGTTTTTTATATACGAATTTAATTATCTGTGCATGATCATGAATTATGTGTATGATGGTGAAGAAATTGGCATAACTGTAACTGATCATGCTAATTTATGTAATAATTGGTATGAAAGAATTTGAAGTTAGGGGTTATTTGGTAGAGTGTATTCAAAAAATAATGCACGCATTAACTCTTTATATTAGTGATACCTTGTTTAATGCACTTTTTTATGCTATATATAACTAATACGAGCATTAGGTGTACATTCTATTGTGTATTAAGGTGTGTATTACTAATAAAATAGATTTTTAGGTATTAGTAATGCAAAGAATTTTAATGCATGCATTGACATGGTTAAAGATCCCATCAACTTTCAAAATTTGTTTATATATATTTTTACCATAATTGTGAAGGAATTCTTTGTAAATAAATGTTTTAATGCAACACATGTTATTTTTAATACATTAAATCAAACAATGCATAATAAAAAGTCTATACATAATTAATGCAAGCATTACTAAGACATACATTATTAATGCAAATATTATTAATACACTCTATTTGATATTATTCTTATACACTCTCCAAATGACTCTTTAATGTGTTACAAAATTCCGTATTATGGTGGTGTTAACCATGTTGTCATATTTGTGATGTGAATGTGTATCATCTATCTTAGTACATTATGACTATTTGTGAATGCGTGTTTAGATCTTCTTGCTAAGTATCGTGTATATTGGTACCACCCTTACTTTTCCACTTATGTGTAGGTTGTGAGATTGGTTCTAGTTGACACATTTTCTCATTTTTGACCGAGCTTTGAGACAGTCTCAGAGGTAGCAAGTAGTCCATTTCAGCAGACTCTCTAGACTTCTATTTACTTATTTTTGTTCTATTTGAGAAACAAAGACATTGAAACTTATATATTTTTCCTTCATCTTCAGTTGTAGTAAAGGCTTGTACATATGACATCAATCTTAGGTTGGTTTTAGATTGTGGATCCTTTCCTTTGTTGCTAACCCTTATACATATGTTTAGATTGTTACTTTTGCTTTATCATTCACAATATTGTGTCATATCCTATTTAGGCTTATTTATTTTAATGGGTTAAAGACAAGTGTCATCACACTCGATTTTAGGTCGTGACAAGAAGACAGTTGGTAAGACTATGTAAAGTCATCTCCAATCATCTATCTATTTTATTCTCCAAATATAGAGAATAGAAAATATTTGGAGACAGTCAACTCCAATCCAATTCTCTATTCTACTTTGCAGAATCTTTTTCCTTTTTTAATATTATATTATTATTTCTATTTTATTTTTATTTTCATATTTTATAATATAATTTTTTTCTTTTTCCAAATAATTAACCTATATAATCTTCATGACATATAAAATTTTATTCTTTTCAAATTTCTTAATACTCTCTTTATTTAAAAAAAAAATGATCTACTTTCCTTTTTAATTTGTTTACAAAGAATGATCATTTTCTTTTTTTTTTTGGCAAAACTTTAATTTCAAGTTTCCATGTGACATATTTAAAGCCAGAAGATTTAAGGATATTTCAATACATTTAACATAACTTTAATTTAGGACAACAAGATTGAAAAATGTTCTTATTTTCTCTGACTCCGTGCCAAATCAAACTAAATCATTCTTTTTAAAATGGAGGAAAAGTATAAAGTTATTTTTATTCTAAATAAACATAGCTTGCAAGCAAATATTATATATTATATATATTAAGGGATAAATCAAATAAAATTGAAATCATGATAAAAATTATTTTATATAATAAAGATTACATCATCATAAAATTTATTTCAAATGAGTACATAAGCACTCAAGTATCAAGGTTATTGCGTTGCTCTCATAAATGCTCTATCAATGCACTACAAAGTTCAAAATGAAAATATTTTGTCCTTAATTTTTTTATGTCCAGCTATTATTCAAATTGGAGTTTCTTATTTATCACAATTCTATCGTTGGAGTTGAAACTTTCAAAAAATTATGAATTGATGCATTAAGATCACGTTCATCTTAGTAATATATTTATTAATAAAAAAATTGTTAATTCAGGTTAGAAATAGTATACTTGTCAATACTATATTTTTAGATGTTATAATATATTAGAAAGTAATTAATGATCATATATAATAAAGATAATATCAAAATAATCACAAAGTGAAATAAAGAGGATTAACAGCAGTGCTCCAAATTTTAAAAACTATTATTCACCTATCTAAAAATAAATAATGAAAAGCAATTTACAGTGTGATCGAAGAATTTTCTTTCTATTTTACATTTCGAATATAGAGATCAGAGAGTAAAATATAGTGTGATTGAAAATGGTGACATGGACATCAGCTAATGCACAACATGATCTTGCTTGTTATTACATCATGAGGAATTATTTAATTGCCATTAGGGATTATTTATTTGCAAAGGGTCTCTTAAATTAGGATATATTTAATTTTAATGTACAATATTATATGAGGAAGAGGTAGGTAGATGTGGAGCCAGCTATATATTTTCTAAATTCATAGCCATCACTTTGCAAAAGTTAGTCAACAGCCATTATAATTATACTATCAAGTAAATTATCGGAAATTATATATATGTCCTAGCAGATAAAAATGAAAAGAAAATATCCATTGTGGTTTACAATATTATAGTTATCTCCTTTATTTTAAATTTAGGTGTAATAACTTTTTAACATATTTATCATTAATAGTATTAAAAAACTTGGCTATTACTAATTTATCCTTTCTATTATATTCTTTTATTTAATATATATTATTTTTTTTAAAAAAAAAACCATCTTTCTAAAACACTAATCTCTTCTAATGTTTTAAGGATCTCTAATGTTTTAAACATCATTTCATAGAATGTATAAGAGTAATGTTAAATAGAGTATATTAGTAATATTTGTATTAGTAATACACATATTAATTATACATGTATTAATTATGCATAGAATATTTTTATATATTGTTTGGTTTGATGCTTTAAAAATAGCATACATTTCATAAAAAGCTTATCTAAAAATATACTCTCTGTAGTTATGATGGGAAAGATGTTAAAAATATTTTAAGGAACAATTGTGTCTTTAATCATGCTAATGCATGCACTAAAGCCATTGCATTAGTAATATCTAAAAATACATGATATTAGTAATACACACCTTACACAATAGAGTGTACAACTAAGATTGAAAAGAAGTACCAGACAAAGTATTAATAATATACAAAAATAATATATATATATATATATATATATTATTTTTCCTAATACACTCTATCAGACCACTTCTAAATATTTTCAGTGGCATGTATATTATACAACAAATAACCACAATACGAAGTTAAAGCACTGTAGAACTTTTAGCTATAGTCAGTGCAATAACCAAACCAATTAAAACAAAGAAATTATAAATTAGGTTTCTAAAAATTAAAACACAACCATTTAGGCCTCTTCCCCACCGCAAAAAAAAAAAAAAAAAAAAAAAGCCCCCCCCCCCCCCAAAAAAAAAAAAAAAAAAGCTTTACATAATTCCTCATTGTCTGTAGATCTGTTCAAGAATATCAAAGTCAAGTTTCTTGATATTACTCTAAATGAAGAGCCCAATAATGTCAAAGACTTCCCTATAAACCCGTTGCTTCTTCGCTGGTTATTGATAGACTGTTGAAGAAGATTAACTCATAATTTTAGCGGTGGAATCAAAATTTTCACGAAAAGATTGAAATTGAAAAATATAAAAAGAACACATCTAGAAATTAAAGAGGGTTCAATATATACTCCATATACATAAAAAGATAATTATAATCATACATAAATAACTAATACCACCATCCCTGACACGCTTTGACTTAGTACGGTATTTAATGAAAAAGGGAAGATTTAAAAAATTTGTGGTCTAAAATGATTCTTAAATATTTGTGTGGTTGATAATCATTTCATTAAGGGTAAAAAGAGAATTTTAAAAGTAAATTATTTTCAATTACAGTAAGATGACATTCTTTTTGAAATAGATAAAAGAAAAGGAAAAAATACAACATAAAAATGGGACTGAGAATTATAATTTTTTAACAAAGAAAATTGGAATCAATCTTTTGGCCCAGTGAGACCCACCACTAAATAACCTCTAGGTGTAAGTTTTTCTTTGCTTTATGTTGAGTTGGAATAAATATTGAAAATTTAACAAAACCACGTAAATAAATCAATAGTTCTTCAAAAATGTATACAAGGTTAGTTAAAGAAGAAAACATTTAAAACGGCAAACTAGTCCGCTCTCATTATTTTTTATATTAATGATATGTTACGAAGAGAAACATGATAGATGCTCTAAAATTGTCCTTTAATTCAAAGGAATCAAAGACAAATTTATAAAGTAAAAAAGATATTAAGTCAAAGATAGATTATTTAATGCTCAACTCATATCATTTCAATCTTGCTCCCAAATAATTATTTTTGAAAAAAATTATTTTTTCATAAAAAAATTAATTTTTTTCTACTTCTATACCCTATCACCCACTCACTCCTACCGCAGCCCCGACCCTCATCCCCGTTCTACTCGCATCTCTATCACCTCTAATTTTTAAATTAGAAAATATCAAAAAACAATTCATCCAAACTTTTAACGGATGACATAAATGAACATTTTGTTAAAGTTTGAAGGCATATTTGAGTCTTTTCCTTAAAGGTTCATTTATGTCATCTGTTAAAAGTTTCGCTCAAATATGTCATTGTTGTTAAGGAAAAGACTCCTCCATGCCATTATTTTTAAACAGTGATTTTGGAAAATCACCTTTTACACATGACATGTTTTAATTCGGTTACGTCATTCTTTTTTATTTAAAAAAAAAAATTCTAAACAAAATTAAGAAAAAAAATCTTAATTTTGTGGATTTTTCTTAATTTTATTTAGAATTTCTTTCTAAATAAATTTTTAATTTTGTAGATTTTTTTTCTTATTTAGAATTTGTATCTAAATAAATTCTAAATAAAATTAAGAAAAAAATTCTTAATTTTATGGATTTTTTTCTTAATTTTATTTTTTTTAAACAACATGGTCGAATTAAAATATGTCATGTGTAAAATGTGATTTTGCAAAATCACTGTTAAAACATAATGACATGAATGAGTCTTTTCCTTAACAACAATGACATATTTGAGGCAAACTTTTAACGGATGATATAAATGAACCTTTTATTAAAGTTTGATAACATATTTAAGTCTTTTCCCTTTTAAAAAAGAGTTTCATCCCCAAGCCCCACCGAACCCCCTACTACCAAATAATTTTTTTAAAAAAAAAAATCAAAAAAAAAGTTAAATTTTTTTCACCACCCCACACTCTATCCCCCCCTCCCCCCTCCCCCCGCTAAAAAAAAATTAAAATTAAAAAAAAGTTATCTTTTTAATCACCGAGTGCCCAATTGGATTCCCACGTCCAAATTTTTTATTCTAGTGAATTTTTTTTTTTAAAAAAAAAATTCTCCCCACCCCTACCCCCAACCTCAATTTTTTAAAAGAAAAATTCAATAAAAAAAAAAAAAAAAATTTGCCCCACCTCTCCACTTTCATCCTTAACCCCCTCCCACCCTCAATTTTTTTCAAAGAAAAATAAATAAAAAAATATTTGGCCCCCTTCCCCTACATTTCCACCCTACCCCCATTCCCTTACCTCCACTTCGCCCACAAATTCTTTTAAGAAAAAGAAAAAAATTCACGCACACAAATTTTTTTAAGTACAATTAAGAATATTTTAGTGTAAAGAGTTGATTAATATTTTTCTCTACCCTTTTTAATTTACAAAAATCCCTTAAAAAACATGGCAATCACGGATACATTAATTAATTCCTAATACAATGATTAGAATTTTTAAGTATCAACAAGTAACATTTAAAACATAATATATTAAACATAGAAATAATTCAAAAATCATAACTAATGTATCGAAATTACTAAATTAATGATTTTGAATTACTAAATTATTGTATTCAGATGAAAAGAAGGGATTTTTGAAATTTTTAGGAATGAGTGGGAATAATAAAAAATATGATAAATAAAGGAGTGTAAGTATGTAGTAATTTTTTATTATGAGTGGGGGATCCATGGGTCTATATGAGTACCTATATTTTATCCATTTTGATCATATTTGTATAAGCTCTTAAAATAGATCAATCCATATTTACCTATTTCAAAAATATGAGTGTTCTATTAAAATAATATGAGTTAAATAGACTTCTTTTATTTTAAATGAATTGAAATTGTTACCCCTATATGAGATTATGACAGGCCAAAAAGATTGAACAAGAACAAGAGAAAATAGGAAATAATTTCCTTATCCATAGCAGTCGCAGTTTAGTTTGTGCTATGTTATAGTTCGAAATGAGTAAAGCTTCAATTATGCATTGTCTATGGTGTATAAGAATTCAAAGTTACACACTTATTTATCGTTAGTTGAGCACAATGACCTAGTTCAATTCTTTCTATAATATTTCTTCAAAAATTGGCATTGTTGGCACCCAATTTTGACCGACCCATAACCTTTTTTTCAGATTGCCATTTGACTAAATAGATATTTTTATAACTTTTAAAATAAATGAGTTTACTTTCAATTTTTACATATTTTCATATATTTTGTTTAACTTTCAAAATTTTGTTTGGTATTATTATTATTAATAATATATATATATATATTTAAAAAGTTTCGTTATTACTATTATTGTTATTTTTAGTGTGTAATAGCAGTAGTAACCTTATTATTTTCTTATTAATATTATTTGTTATTATCATTTATTGTTATTGTTATTTTCGCTTAAGTATTAGTGATATGTTTATTTTAGTGTGACATATTTTATAGTATAATTTTTTACCATGTCATTTTATCAATTCTTAAAAAAAAATATTTTAGTATTTCTATATATCACGTATTTTTTCTACATAAAAAATTATTAATTTTAAAATATCATATATTTTATTTTGTGCGTACTTTACAATTAGTTAGATGAAAATCTCTTCAATTTTATCCCAATTTGTTCAATTCATAACCTTTTCTATCAAATCCATTTTAATTCTAGTCGATTTCTTGAAAACTATTTCAATTTTAGTCAATTCCTTATAATTTATTTCAAATCTAGTTTGAATTGGATCAATTTGTGACCTAATTTTAGATGCCCAAATCAATTTCATCAAATTAAACCCGAATACCCATATCTTGACCCAAAATCCGACCCATTCGATCAAGTACTAATCTTGATCGTCCATCCAAATTTATCCAACGTCCCCAATTTAATCTCCATTATTTTCCATGTTAACCTACCAATACCCTAAAACCCTTATTCATTTCCATTTTCCCCTTTCCTCATCTTCATCAGCCGCCTCCTATCTCTCCTCCCTCGTCCCCATCTTGCTGGACCACCATGACCAGTAGCCCTCTTTCTCCCCTCCTTCTTCGTGCTCCTCCCTCACTAACCCGTCGGAAAACCTCTACTCAAACATAACCCATTTTCTCCCACTAGCCACTCCGGCGAATCAAACCCGAAGCCCCATCGCCCCCTTTTCTCTCTCCTCGCGAAAACCCATCAGAAAAACCCCAAAACCACCCCTTTTCCTATGCAACAGCCCCCTCGCCAGCGGCGTCGCCCTTCTCCATCCAACTAGCCGCTACCCTCACCCATTGAAAACAACCAACGACCCAAACCCACCGTAAAACCAACATGCAGCTGTTAGACCCCGTACCTTCATTAAATCAAGGATAATAATTATGTTGGAGTCGGAAGTCCTTAATTGGATTAAAATAG
>JAPFFP010046108.1:0-11201 GCA_026153255.1 Solanum medicagineum
TTGAAGGAGTAGTCCAGGGATTTGTTAGAGAAAGGATTCATAAGACCGAATGTCTCTCCATAGAGTGCTTCGGTCTTGTTCGTGCAAAAGAAAGATGGTTCTCTGAGGATGTATATTGACTACCGCCAATTGATTAAGGTGACCATCAAGAATAAGTATCCCCTTCCGAGGATTGATAATTTGTTTGACCAACTTCAGGGTGCTACTGTCTTCTCTAAGATAGACCTCAGATCAAGTTATCATCAGTTGAAGGTGAGAGAATGTGATATTTCGAAGATGGCTTTACAAACCCGATCTGGTCACTTTGAGTTCTTGGTAATGTCTTTTGGATTGAAAAATGCACCCGCAACCTTTATGGATTTGATGAACGGAGTATTCAGAAAGTATCTTGACATGTTTGTGACCATTTTCATTAATGATATTTTGGTGTATTCTAGAGATGAAGAGGAGCATGCCAATCATCTTAGGATCGCTTTGCAGACACTCCGAAATAATGAGTTACATGCAAAGTTTTCTAAGTGTGAATTTTGGCTCAAATCTGTGGCTTTCTTAGGTCATGCGATTTCTGGAGATAGAATTCGAGTGGATACTCAAAAGATTGCGGTAGTTAAGAATTGACCAAGACCAACCTCACCCACAGAGATAAGGAGTCTTCTTGGATTGGCTGGCTATTACCGGAGGTTTGTTGAGGGGTTTTCTTCTATATCCGTTCCATTGACCAAATTGACCCAGAAGAAGGCCAAGTTTCACTAGTTAGACAAGTGTGAGAAAAGTTTCTGAGAGTTGAAGGCAAGATTAACTACCATACTTGTGTTGACCTTGCCTGATGGAACCGATGGGTTTGTGATTTCTTGTGATACTTCAAGAGTGGGGTTGGGATGTATATTGATGAAGAGGGGAAAGGTTGTTGCCTATTCTTCTAGACAACTTAAGGTACGTGAGAAGAATTATCCCACCCATGACTTAGAGTTGGCAACGATGGCGTTTGCTCTCAAATTATGGCGCCACTATTTATACGGAGCACATGCTGATGTATTCACAGACCACAAGAGCCTGCAATACATCTTCACCTAAAAAGGCTTAATTTGAGGTAGAGAAGATGGCTCAAGTTGCTCAAGGACTATGACATGAGTATCCTGTACCATCCAGGTAAAGCTAATGTGGTTCCTGATGCTCTTAGCAGGTTGTCCATAGAAGTACTGCCCATGTGGAGAAAGAGAAGAGAAAGTAGCCAAGAAGGTCCATAGACTGGCACGATTGGGAGTCCAATTAGATGAATCATGCGAAGGAGGAGTTCTTGTACATAATGGATCTTCCTCATCTCTAGTAGACGAGGTGAAGGAGAAACAAGATCAAGGTCCCATCTTACTACAGTTGAAGGAAGATGTACATAAGCAGAAGGTGATGGCTTTAGCCAAAGGGGGAGATGGAGTATTGAGGTATCAAGGTAGACCATATCTTCCCGATGTTGACGGTGTCAGACAGAGAATCATGGCAAAGGCCCGTAGCTCCAAATATTTCATTCACCCAGGGTCTACTAAAATGCACCATGACTTGAGGGAAGTCTACTGGTGGGGCTGAATGAAGAGTATTGCTGAGTTCGTTTCCAAGTGCCCAAATTGTCAACAAGTTAAAGTTGAGCACTAAAGGCCATGTGAAGTGGCTTAGAACTTCGAGATTCTAGAGTGGAAATGGGAGATGATAAACATGAACTTCATCACCGGGTTACCGAGGTCCTGCAGACAATATGATTCAATTTGAGTGATAATTGACAGGATGACTAAGTTAGCCCACTTCTTGGCAGTCAAGACAACTGACACTGCAGAGGATTATGCCTGGTTATATGTAAGGGAGATTTTTAGATTGCATGGAGTCCCTTTATCCATCATGTCAAACAAAGGAGCTCAATTTACTACCTAATTTTGGAGGCCTTTTCAGAAGGGTTTGGGTACGAAGGTGCTCCTTAGCACTGCTTTTCACCCTCAGATAGATGGTTAGGCAGGGCGCACTATTCAGATATTGGAAGATATGTTGAGGGCAAGCAGTATTGACTTTAAGGGTAACTGGGACGACCACTTGCCATTGATAGAGTTTTCCTACAACAAGAATTTTCATTCGAGTATTCAAATGGCCCCGTATGAGGCACTCTATGGAAGGAGGTGTAGGCCGCCGATTGGATGGTTTGAAGTAGGTGAAACAAAGTTGATTTGACCAGACTTGGCTTATCAAGCTACGAAGAAGGTGATAATCATCCAAAAAAGGTTGAGGATGGAACAGAGTCGAAAGAAATCCTACATGAATGTTAGAAGAAGAGACTTAGATTTGAGATCAATGATTCGGTGTATTTGAAAGTGTCACCCATGAATGGTGTGATGAGATTTGGAAAGAAAGAAAAGTTGTGTCTGAGGTACATTGGCCCTTATTAGATAATGAAGAGAGTGGGCAATATGGCGTATGAGTTAGAGCTACCATCACAGTTAGAGGCCATCCACCCAGTTTTCCACATTTCCATGATTAACAAGTTTTTGGGAGATCCACAATTAGTTATGCCTATTGAGAGTATTGGAGTGAGAGACAACCTGAGTTATGAGGAGATCCCTGTCCAGATCCTTGATCGTTACGTTCGCAAGTTGAGGAACAAAGAGATCACATCTATTCATACCTGCTGAAGGCCAGATATCCTCATCTATTCATACTTGCTAATGAATGAGAGAGTTGATGGTAAGTATTTCCCTCTAAATTCTTGTAATTTTTATTCCTTGAGTCCTCCTTTCATTTTCTTTTGATAGGCGATAGAGTTCTAGATTCGAGAGAGGATTAATGTGATCTATGGATTGTTTGATTGTTTTACATGCTAATTTCCTGATATATTGATTACATGAGTGAATTGAGAGCTGGCTGATTGTTAGAGTCCATAAGGAGATTCGTGCCTCGACCCAATTCCTATCTTTCTCTTCATTCGAAGATGAATTATCTCAAGGGGGAGATAATGTAATACCCCCTAATTCTTTCTACCTGGTTTGGCGTAAATGTGCATGATGAGGTTTAGGAAATACTGAGAAAAATGTTACAAATCAAATTTACGAAACCCCTTCGACTCGTAGAGAGGTCTATGAGTCGTAAATAGGGGTCTCGTAGGGAATTCCAACAACTTTTATTTTTTGGACCTTTCAGATACGAGATGAGTTCACGACTCGTAGAATTTGTTACGACTCATAGAAGAAAGTCCCCTGATAGATTCCAGTAAAGATCAATTTCTAAACATATTGTTCGAGGAGAGATTACAACTCAAAAAAAAGAATACAACTCGTAATGTGGAGTTTCGTATCAGTTTCCCGAGACTTAAGATTTTCAGGCCTTCATCCACGAGAGGCAGTTACGACTCGTAGAAGGGCCTACAAGTCGTAAATGGGGTTTCATAGACCCTGCTGACAGTTTTAATGAGGGGTATTTTAGTCATTTCCCCTATCTATTCCATTAAACCCTAGACGTTTTTATACTTGAATGAGGTCCTAAATTAAACCCTAAGGGCATTTTTCTTCATTCCCTACACTTGAGTATTCTTGATAGCAAGGGGAGAAGAAGGAAGAAACTAGGGTTTTCACTCAAGAGCAAGGATTGAGTTGAAAATTGATTTCCCTTCATTCTCAAGTATGTAAGGCTTATCAAAGTGTGAAATCTCTTCCTTCATACGCCCCTTCATCGTCTTCTTGAGTCAATATTTTGGGGAAAATAGTTGAGATTTTGAGAAACTTTACTATCTTAATGAAACGACCCCAAAAAGTGCCGAAAATATGGCTCGGAATGCCTGAAGTCTTAAATTCCATATATCTCAAAATTCGTTTCTTATTTCAAAAATCCGACTTCATATTCTTTTTCAGGGGATCAAAATTAGGTGGAAAAGTGTCTAACCCCGATTTAAGAGAGAAAGATTGGCAAGTATGAATTTCCAAAAGTGCAATTTCCAAAGGGGTTTTCGTGTCCCCTCCATGACGTGCCTCTGCCTATTTTGGGGAATATTTTTTTAGCTCGGTTCCAGACTTCTAAGCCTTGGGCTTAAGTGTTTTCCAATGTATTTTTATCCTTACTTAGCCTTATTTCACCCTCATATTACCCAAAACATTTTTCAATATTCACTCAAACACTTAGTCATATTTTCATCCCCAAACTCAAGTCTCAAATTCTCATCCCAAGCTAAGGTTCTCCTTCAAGGTTCTTCTTCAAGTTTCAAGTCTCCATCTCAAATCTTCACCAAATTCATCTCTAAGCTAAGGTATGTAGGTTTCCTTCATGGGTTTGTTTCACCCATGATACCCAAGCCTCTGTTTACTCAAATTACATGATTTAAGTTAATTTACAAATTAATCTTGCTTATTATGAAATTCACTGCATACTATGTTAAAGCTATGAGAAATTGTGACTATTTTGCTATAATTTGAGCTATAAATCTTTGATCTCTTGTAAGACTTGAGGAGTGGTTTTGATATATGTTGCTTAAGGGTGTCGCAAGGTGTTGATTGATGGTTTTACAAAGGATTTTCTTGCATGATTTCATCTCTATATTTCATAGTTTTATACTAGCATTACGCCCTCTAAGTGTTTGATAAAATGTTCGGATGTAGTTTCTTGAGGAGTGGAAGGTCCAAAGCATGAGATATGATATGATTGACTATATGATGATGAAATGAGCTTATGTATATGATATACTCTATATAAAGTGTTACATTAGACCATACCCGATTCAGGGGGGATAAGGGCTCGGGTAACCAAGATGAGGGTTTGTGCTCATCAACCATGTGAGGGGTTTGCCCTTCACCACCGTAGTGATAAGGTGTGATTATAATCAACCATGTGAGGGGTTTGTACCACACAACCACCAACGGGTTTGTACCTTGAAAAGTTAGCTTTATCTCTTCTACACATATGATATCCTATATGAGTATAAGCTACTTAAGCATGTTTTACTTATGCATTGATCATACATACCTTATTGTTATATTATGGCTATTTGCTTAATATTATGCATTTTGATTATGATGCCTAACGCATACTCTTGCCTACATTATATCACTATGTAGGAATCGCTGCCCAAGTTGATCATTCTCCTCCACGTGGCTAGTTTAGTGCTACTCTATCAAGTTGGTGAGTCCTGCACTTCGGGGACCTTAGTCTATGTTCTCTTATTATGTATTGAGGCACTCTTCTTTATGTTCTATTTGACTATAAGGGTGAGCTCGGTTTCTTTGTCTTGGCCCCCGCTTTTATCTATGTGGTAGAGGTGGTTGTTGGACATGTTATGTATCTATGATGTGAGTTTGATTCTTGTCTCTTGACCATGATATCGTGCAAGCTTTTCCCTTAGCCCCTATGCCCCTATTCTTGCTCTTTAATATTTTTATATGCTTCCGCAACCAATGATGTTCAATGACAATTTAAGAGTCTTGTTTGGGGTTCCTTTGGGTTCCCCATTCACCGTGTCGCATCTAGAAGCTTTTACTAGTTTGATAGATCTTCGAAGTCCAACACACCGCGTCGATTAGAGTCCTATTTATGGTTGTGAAGCGCGCTATGACTATGAATAGTAGGCTATGAGACGTTTTAGAAATATTTCCCCTCTTCATGTTCTACGTCATGCTATAGAGTTGTGGTGAGGTTTTCCCCCTAACTATTGTTCTTTGCTATACTAGATCATGCCAAACACTAGAGGAAGATAGGCCCAAACTCCGAGGAGCAACCTACTAATGGTGAGCTCCGGGATTCTCTCACTATGCTTGCCTAAATGGTGGCCAACCAAGTCAATCAAGGGGCCTAAGCCCCTTATGCTACTACCCCGGGAGCTAGGGTAAGAGACTCCATGAGGATGAATCCTCCGGTATTCTATCAGTCAAAGGTGGATGAAGATCCACAAGGGTTCGTTGATGAGGTTTACGAAATCTTGAATATCATGGGTATTGGGCTGAATGAAAAGGCGGAGTTGGCGGCACACCCACTCAAAGGGGTAGCCCAAATATGGTATGATCAATGGAAGGGTGAAAAGGGAATTGGTAACGTGGTGTATTTGAAGGAGGTCAAATTGGCTTTCTTAATTAGTTTTTCCCTCTTGAGCTTAGGGAAGCAAAGTTGGTATAGTTTATGAACTTGAAACAAGGTGCTATGAGTGTGAGGGAGTATGCCCTCAAGTCTAATCAACTTTCAAAGTATGCTCCTCATTTGCTGGCAGATCCTAGATCTAGGATGAATATGTTCATGATGGGGGTCTCCGACTTGGTAAGTGAAGAATGCCTGTCCACCATGCTAATTAGTGACATGGACTTGTCTCGATTGATGACCTATGCCGAGCAAATGGAGGAGGAGAAATTGAGGAAGAGAAGGGGGCATGAGGCCAAGAGGACTCGATTTGAGGGTAAATTCCAAAAGGGTGCTAAATTTTATCAAGGCCAAGGGCCTTCTCATACTACTAGTAGGGGGTTTGCTAATGACTTCCCTAGGCCTCAAGGTGTTGGTGCGGTGGCTCCTATTGATGTGTGCTCTAAATGCAGAAGGAGCCATGGAGGCCCATGTTTGAAGGGTTCTAATGCATGCTATGAATGTGGGGAGCTTGGTCACAAGAAGATACATTGTCCAAGAAACCATGGCAAGGGCCAGGGCGCAAATGTTGTTCCATTGGATAGAAGTGGTCCTCAAGGTGGTGCCCCAAGGTATAACCAATTTTATGCACTTCATGGAAGGCAAGGGGTTGGTGAGGTCCCCAATGTTGTTACCGATATGTTAAAAATCTTTGACTTTGATGTATATGCTTTGATTGATTCGGGTGCCACTATCTCCTTTGTTACCCTTTTTGTTGCTAAAAAGTTCTATGTTGTCCCCAATTTGTTGCATGAATCGTATGAAGTGTCTACTCCTATTGGTGCCTCTATTGTTTCTAGGGAAGTTTATAGGAGCTGTCTTATTTGCATTTTGCATAAGTTGTTGCCTTGTGATCTTATTGAATTAGACATGGTCAATTTTGATGTCATTCTTGGGATGGATTGGTTGCATGCCTACTATGCTTCTATTGATTGTAGGACCCATACGGTCAAGTTTCAATTTCCTAATGAACCTATCCTTGTGCGGGAAAGGCAAGATGTGGTGGTCAAGGGTAGATTCATTTCATGCATTAAAGCCCATAAGTTGATTCCTAGGGGGTGTTTGTATCATCTTGTGAGGGTTAAAGATTTGGAGTCTAAAGTCTCTTCCATCGAGTTGGTTCCGATTGTAAACGAGTTTGTTAATGTCTTTCCAAATGACCTTATCAGTGTCCTTCCCGAAAGGGAGATAGATTTTGGCATATATCTCCTTCCCGATACTCAACCTATCTCCATTCCCCTTTACCGTATAGCCCCGGCGGAGTTGAAGGAGTTAAAGGAACAATTGAAAGATTTGTTGGAATAGGAATTTATTAGGACTAGTCAATCACCTTGGGGAGCCCCAGTGTTGTTTGTAAAGAAGAAGGATGGGTCACTTAGAATGTGCATTGATTATCGGCAACTCAATAGGGTCACCATAAAGAATACGTATCCTCTTCCAAGGATTGATAATTTGATTAACCAATTGCAAGAGGCTAGCTTCTTTTCTAAGATTGATCTTCGGTCTGGGTATCATAAAGTAAGGATGAGGGAGTGTGATATTACCAAGACGGCCTTTTGGACTAGATATGGGCATTAGGAGTATGTTGTGATGTCGTTTGGGTCGACCAGTGCACTGGCCATCTTCATGGACCTAATGAATAGGGTCTTCAAACCTTACCTTGATTACTTTGTAATGGTCTGCATTGATGATTTTTTTATCTATTCACATAGTAGGGAGGAGCATATGGGTCATTTGAGGGTTGTGTTGCAAAGATTGAGGGAGGAGAAATTGTATGTCAAATATGACAAGTGTGAGTTTTTGTTGAAGGAGGTTGCATTCTTGGTTCATGTGGTGTCAGGGGATGTATAAAAGTGGATCCTTAGAAAATCGCTGTAATTAGAAATTGGTCTAGACCATTGACCCCTTCGGATATTAGGAGCTTCTTGGGCCTAGCTAGTTATTATAGAAGGTTTGTGAATGGGTTCTCCTCTATTGCTTCCCCTATGACCAAATTTACTCAAAATAAGGTTAAGTTTTTGTGGACTGATGAATGTGAGAGGAGCTTCCAAACATTGAAAGACAAGCTTGTGCCCGCTCCTATATTGTCACTACCGGATGGGCTTGAGTGTCTTGTTGTGTACTGTAATGCATCTAGAGTTGGTTTGGGTTGTGTATTGATGCAAAATGGTAAGGTCATAGCTTATGCTTCTAGACAACTCAAGGTACATGAAATGAACTACCCTACCTATGATCTAGAGTTAGACACCATTGTGTTTGCATTAAAGATTTGGCGTCACTACTTTTATGGGGTGCATGTGGATGTGTTCACCGATCATAAGAGCCTCCAATATGTCTTCACTCAAAAGGATCTCAACTTGAGGCAAAGGAGATAGTTAGAACTTCTTAAAGACTATGACATGAGTGTGCATTATCATCCGGGTAAGGCAAATGTTGTGGCGGATGCCTTGAGTAGGGTGTTTATAGGTAGCTTAGCCCATGTTGATGGTGGTAGGGAGATGGCTAGGGAGGTGCATCAATTGGCTAAATTGGATGTTAGGTTGGAGGAGGTTGTCGATGATGGTGTGGTTGTTGTTGATGGGTCTAAGTCTTCATTGGTTGATGAGGTGATAGCAAACCAAGATCTTGACTCCTCCTTGCTTGAATTAAAGGTCTTGGTGAAAAAGGGCAAAGTAGAGGTTTTCTCCCAAGGGGGAGATGGTAACCTTAGGTACCAAGGTAGGTTATGTGTGCCTTGTGTTGATGGTTCGAGGGAGAAGATTATTGATGAGGCCCATAATTCTTCTTATTCTATTTACGCCGGTTCCTCCAAGATGTATAGAGACTTGAGAGATGTATATTGGTGGGGAGGCATGAAGAGGGACTTTGCCAAGTTCATTTTCGGTTGCCATAGTTGTCAACAAGTCAAAGCCGAACATCAAAGGCTAGGTGGCCTAACCCAAGATGTAGAGATTCCCACTTGGAAGTGAGAGGTGATTAATATGGACTTTGTGGTTGGGTTGCCCAAGACTAGAAAATGTTTTGATTCCATTTGGGTGGTGGTTGATAGGATGACGAAATCAACTCACTTTCTACCGGTTAAGACCACATATGGGGCTGAAGAGTATGCAAGGTTATATATCCATGAATTGGTAAGATTGCATGGGGTTTCTTTGTCCATCATATCAAATCGTGGTTCACAATTCACTTCACACTTTTGGAGGTCCTTTCATAGGGATGTTGGAACAAAAGTTCACCTTAGCACGACCTTCCACCCCCAAACGGATGGCCAAGCCGAAAGAACCATTCAAACACTTGAGGATATGCTAAGGGCATGTGTATTGGAGTTGAGGGGTAGTTGGGATGACCATCTTCCTTTGATTGAGTTTTTCTACAACAATAGCTATCACTATAGCATCAGAATGGCTCCTTTTGATGCTCTTTGTGAGAGACGTTGTAGATCACCGGTTGGTTGGTTTAAGGTTGGAGAGGTGGCTTTATTGGGTCCAGATCTGGTTATGAAGGCTCTTGAGAAGGTTAGGATGATTAAGGAAAGGTTAAGGACAACCTAAAGTCGTCAAAAATCCTATGCTGATGTGAGAAGAAAAGAACTTAAATTCAAAGTGGGTGATTGGGTGTATTTGAAAGTTTCCCAAGTGAAAGGTGTGGTCCGTATTGGTAAAAAGGGGGAAGTTGAGTCCATGATATGTTAGTCCTTATGAGGTCTTGAAGAGGGTTGACAAGGTAGCTTATAAGTTGAAGTTGCCTAGTGAGATGAATTTGGTTCATCTAGTATTTCATGTCTCTATGTTGAGGAAATGTGTGGTGATCCTAATGCTATTGTGCCTCTTAATGTTATGGATGTTGTTGAGGATAACTTGACCTATGAGGAGGTTCCGATTCAGATCCTAGATAGGCAAGTGAAGAGATTGAGGAACTAGGAGGTGGCATCCGTTAAGGTCACTTGGAGAACCAACAAAATGAAAGTGCTACTTGGGAGGCCAAAGTGGACATCCAAAAGTGGTATCCTTATCTTTTCCACTCTACTCAAGCCTAAGGTACTAATTCTAAGTCCCTTATGTGACTTGAAATCCTATGTTTCAGCCTCTATGTCATTCATATGCATTCATATTTAAGTTGGCAAGTTTATGATGATTTTACACTTATGTTGAGATTTTGAAAATGGTGTTTTAAATGTAATGTTGTATTTTAGTTTGGGGCTGATTTGTTTATAATCACTCTCATCTTGTACGTCTCTTTTACATTTGGGGATGAATGTTCCCAAGGGGGAGATATTGAAACGACAAAAAGTGCCCGAAAATATGCCTCGAAATGCCCAAAATTTTAAATTCCATATATCTCAAAATTCATTTGTTATTTCAAAATTCAGACATCATATTCTTGTCCAGGGGGTCAAAATTAGGTGAAAAGGGGTCTAAACCGATTTAAGAGCGAAAGATTAGCAATTATGAAATTCCAAAAGTGCAATTTCCAGAGGGGTTCTCGCGTCGCCTCCATGATGCACCTCTGCCTATTTAGGGGACTATTTTTTTAGCTCGGTCCTGGACTTCTAAGTCTTAGGCCTAAGTGGTCCCAAACGTGTTTTTACTCATACTTAGCCTTATTTCACCCTCATATTGCCCAAAACATTTCCCAGTACTTACTGAAACACTTAGTCATATTTTCACTTCCCAATCTCAAGTCCCAAACCCCCATCCCAAGCTAAGGTTCTCCTTCAAGGTTCTTCTTCAAGCTTCAAGTCTCCATCTCCAATCTTAACCAAGTTCATCTCTGAGCTAAGGTATGTGAGTTTCTTTCATGGGTTCCTTTTACCCATGATACCCAAGCCTCCTTTTACTCAAATTGCATGATTTAAAGTTGATCTGGTCTGATGCCTGCGAGCATAGTTTCTAGTATTTCAAGGAAAAGTTGACTACGGCTCCAGTTCTTACTTTGCTTGAAGGTCCGGACGGGTACGTAATTTATTGTGATGCTTCCCGTGTAGGTTTGGGGTGTGTCTTGATGCAGCACGGCAAAGTGATTGCCTATGCCTCCCGGCAACTCAGGAAGCATGAACAGAATTATCCTACTCATGA
>JAPFFP010046109.1:0-11201 GCA_026153255.1 Solanum medicagineum
GACTATCCAACAATAAAAATAAATACCCTCCGAATGCTGGGGAGAACTCACCACTATTAGGAATAAAGAGCTCTGAACCTCAACGATCGGGCTGCTGAAGTCCTCGGTCTATAGTATCTGCATCATAAAATGATACAGCGCCAAAGGGGTGTTAGTACATGGAATATACTATATGTAAAACGGGATAAAGAAAAAGGAAATAGTTTAATCCTCACCCGTCCATCATTCAGCCTTACCTCAGATATAAAGTACAAGACTTTATCACCTCCCTAGTTGTCAAGCATCAAGCATTCACATCACATCGGAGTTCTATCATCATGAAACCTATCTAGGAGTATCTATAACTGACAACCACTACCTATGAGCCGATAGTGATACAATAAAGTGATGTCGTTGCCACATCCGTCCAATACCTTGACGGGATAAAGGACGAGTCTGTCAGTGGATCCAAAAATCTGTCAAGTCCCTTTTCAGGACAAAAGGAAACATCCGCTTTCACGGTCCAATCCTCTCCTACGCTGGCCACGTAGTTAATAGGTTCGAGTGGGACTCACTCTTACCCATTTCGGTGCCAATACGCCTCCCAGGATTCAACATGGTCATAAATTCATCAGTCCATCAAGAATTCTCATCACTCAACCTCTAGGGACAAGATTATCTATCCAGTTTAAGGGAATTATACCTATTCAACTCTATTAATAGTAATTTCAGCTATCACCGTCACCAACACACTCACCTCAGGACTCAAACTCAGTCAAGCATCATTTTCAGATATTCAAGGCTCTAGACATCCCCCTAAGTTCACTATTCAAATCTTTACAGAGAGAAATTTTAAGGATCAAGTCACAATCACATAGTAATGAAAATATACAGTAAAAGTTAAACATGATGATCATCAAATTTTGGATATAAAAATATAGCTTAAAGAATGACAACAATAGTTCAAGATACCATCCAAGAATTTAAAGCAATTGTTCAAGAATTTAAAGTAGTCGTTCAAGAACTTAAAATAATTACCCAAGGCTTTCAAGAATTCATAAATCAAACCTTCTAGACATGAATTTGTCATCCTAATCCTACATTGGCACATGGAAGATCAATTCCATGTTTTTGGGTAGCCTTTACATACCTGGGAATGACGAATCTTTGAAGAACTTTGAGTTATCCTCTAAAACCCTTACATTTCTCTCCTCTTCTTCTCTCTGACTTAGCGTAAACATATTAGACTTAGAATAGTCATAAGTTTAAAACCCTTTTGTACGAAAAAACAACTTAAAACTGATCTGGGGATATAAAAATATACCGGGAAGGACGAAATTGCCTTTCCTGAATCAAAAGAAAAAAACTGCCTCCTCCATGCGCACTAGTGTAAAAATGCACTTCTTTGCGAATTTTTTATTTTCGTCAAATTTTTGAGAAAAGTATAAGTGTGGTTCTGCGTACTCTCCGCGTCACGGAAGGGTCGCAGAAATATCACTATTTTAGGCTCTCTTTGGAAAAATTAATTCGCCTTTTTTCGCGTTAAAGCAGAGTAAAGACCATTTTCCGACTCAGTTTTTTGCACTGATTGCAAATTCGATCTTGAATTTCCCATCAGAACTTGGGAAGACGCGTTGTGAGCACGATATAGTTTAGGGGCATTTTAGTAATTTTATTGGGTGTTACATCATCTCCCCCTTGGAATTATTCGTCCTCAAATAATGAGTAAAGGTCGAACGGGGACTCGAATAACCTCAAAACTTCACCTCATTCCTCACTCGGGAACACTCGAACTCTCATTATCCCTCATCTATTTATCTTTGTCTTAGACTTAGGAATGGGGTAAAACAAGGCATCAACTAAATGGAAAGAATACTCGAAATTGATAAGAATAAGGATATTTACCTTCAACATCATCATCACTTGGCACGAACAGATGCGAGTATTTGAGTTTCATCGCTTCCTCGGCTTCCTACGTAGCTTTTTCAATTAATTGATTCTTTCATAGGACTTTAACAGAGGCTATCTCTTTGTTTCTCAGCTTACAAACCTGTTGGTCGAGAATTTGCACAGGAATTTCCTCGTATGATAAGCTGTCCTTCACACCCGTACTCTCCACCGGAATCGCTAAGGCTGGATCCCCTAAACACTTCTTTAGCATAGATACGTGGGACACTAGTGAAATCCATCTAGCTCAGAAGGCAAGTCTAACTCGTAAGCAACCTTCCCAATCCTTCTTACAATCTGGTATGACCCGATATAATGGAGACTCAGCTTCCCTTTCTTGCCAAATCTCATGACAACCTTCATGGGTGACACCTTCAAGTATACCCAATCATCTACCTCGAACTTCAAGTCTCTTCTTCTCACGTCTGTATATGATTTCTGGTGACTCTAGGCTGTCTTCAACCTTTCCCTGATGACTTTCACCTTCTCCATAGACTAGTGTACAAGGTCAGACCCAATCAACTCAGCTTTACCCACCTCGAACCAGCCAATCGGGGACCTACATCTCCTCCCATATAATGCCTCTTATGGGGCCATCTGAATGCTAGCATGATAGCTATTATTACAAGCGAACTCAATCAATGGTAAATGATCATCCCAGTTCCCTTTGAAGTCAATAACACATGCCCTCAACATATCCTCCAAAGTCTGAATAGTGCGTTCTGCCTGTACATCTGTCTGCGGGTGAAAAGCGGTGGTCAAATTTACCTTCGTACCCAATCCCTTCTGGAAAGATCTCCTAAATTGAGAGGTGAATTGAGCTCCTCTGTCTGAGATGATAGACAAGGGAACCCCATACAGCCTCACAATCTCCCAAATGTAAAGTCGAGCATACTCCTCAGTCGTATAAGTTGTCTTCACCGCCAAAAAGTGGGTTGATTTAGTCATCCTGTCTACAATCACCCATATTTAATCATGCTGCTTTCTGGATCTTGGTAAGCTGGTAATGAAATCCATGTTGATCACCTCCCATTTCCACTCCAGAATTTCAAAGTTCTGAGCTAACCCACACGGTTTCTGATGTTCAACCTTAACCTATTGGCAATTGGGACACTTGGAAACAAATTCAGCAATGTCCCTCTTCATCCCATTCCACCAATAGACTTCCCTCAAGTCATGGTATATCTTGGAGGATCCAAGATGAATGGAATATCTCATACTATGAGCTTCAGCCATGATTCTGTCTCGAACACCATCAATATCAGGTATACACAATCTCCCTTGATATCTTAATACCCCATCTCCCCCTTTGGAGAAAACCATCACCTTCTGCTTGTGAACCGCTTCTTTCAATTGAAGTAAGACAAGGTCTTGGTCTTGCTTCTTCTTCACCTCAGACACTAAGGATAAAGCAGAACCATTCTGAACATTGACCCCACCTTCGTTGTTCTCGTTAAGTTGTACTCCCAATCGAGCCAATCTATGCACCTCTCTGGCTAGCTCCCTCTTCCCCTCCTCCACATGGGCAGTTCTACCCATGGACATCCTGCTAAGAGCATCAGCAACAATGTTAGCCTTACCTGGGTGGTAGAGGATGCTCATATCGTAATCCTTAAGCAGCTCCAGCCACCTCCTCTACCGCAGGTTGAGCTCTTTCTGATTGAACACATACTGCAAACTTTATGGTCAGTGAATACATCCACATGCACTTATAGATAGTGGCGCCAGATTTTAAGTGCGAACACCACCGCTACCAGCTCAAGATCATGAGTCGGATAATTCCTTTCATCGACCTTAAGCTGTCTAGAAGCATAAGCTATCACTTTCCCCCTCTGCATAAGTACACAGCCCAATCCCACTCTGGATGCATCACAGTATATCACAAAGTTGCTCGTCCCATCTGGCAAGGTCAACACTAGTGTTGTAGTCAATCTAGTCTTCAACTCTTTAAAACTTTTCTCACATGCCTTAGATCACTTAAATTTGGCCTTCTTCTAAGTCAGCTTAGTCAATGGGGCTAACAAAGAAGAGAAGCCTTCAACAAATCTGCGATAGTACCCGGCCAAGCCCAAGAAACTTCTTATTTTTGTGGGAGAAGTGGTTCTTGGACAGTTCTTAACCGCCTCAATCTTCTGAGTATCAACCCAAATACCATCTCTCGAAATAACATGGCCCAAGAAAGCCACTGACTTGAGCCAAAACTCACACTTCGAGAATTTCGCATACAACTCATGATCTTTGAGTGTTTGCAAGACCACTCTAAGGTGATTAGCATGCTCCTCTTCATTCCTCGAATACACTAGGATGTCATCAATTAACATGATCACGAACATATCAAGATACGACCTGAATACCCTATTCATCAAATCTATGAAAGTTGCGGGTGCATTTATCAACCCGAAGGACATGACCAAGAACTCAAAATGGCCATACCGTGTCCTTAAGGCTGTCTTAAGAATGTCACTTTCCCTCACCTTCAACTGATGGTAACCGGATCTGAGATCTATCTTGGGGAAACAAGTAGCACCCTAAAGTTGGTCAAAGAGATCATCTATTCTGGGAAGAGGATACTTATTATTTATGGTCACCTTGTTCAACTGGCAGTAGTCTATACACATCTTCAAAGACCCATCTTTCTTACGCACGAATAGGATAGGAGCACCCCAAGGTGAGACACTAGGCCTTATGAAACCTTTCTCTAACAAGTCTATCAATTGCTCTTTCAATTTTTTCAACTCTACGGGAGCCATTCTATAGGGTAGAATTGAGATAGGTTTGGTCTCGGGAAGAACATCAATCCCAAAGTCAATCTCTCTATCAGGAGGGACTCCAGGAAGGTCATCAGGAAAGACCTCGGGAAACTCATTCACTACCGGGACTGACTCAAGAGTAAGAGACTCAACATCATCAGACTTCACTCGCATGAGATGGTAAATACAACCCTTAGATATCAACTTCCTAGCCCTAAGATAGGATATGAATTTACCCTTAGGGGAAAGAGAACTCCCTTTCCTCTCTAAGACAGGCTCATTAGGAAATTGGAACCTGACAATCCGAGTTCTACAGTCAACAGAAGCATAACAAGCATGGAGCCAATCCATGCCCATTATTACATCAAAATCAACCATCTCCAACTCTATCAAATCAGCTAAAGTGTCTTTATGATAAATAGACACCACACAGTCCTTGTAAACTCTCTCAGCTAAGATAAACTCACCAGTAGGAGTAGAGACAGAAAAGGGTTCATGCAAACACTCCAAAAGGACCCCAAACTTACTAGCCACATAAGGGGTCACAAAAGATAACGTGGTTCCCGGATTAATCAATGCATAACAATCATAAGTAAAGACATGAAGCATACCCGTGACAACATCTACTGCAGCCTTCTGCTCTTGTCGGTTAGCCATAGCATAATGGCGATTTGTCCTGCCTCCCGTACCCGTAGTAATAGCACCCCTCTGCTGATTACCTGCTGGAGGTGTTGTCGAAGACTGAGCTGTGCTGCTCCCCTCACCTCTCCTCCTCTTCGGACACTCATAGCTGAAATGACCAGTCTGCCCACAAGCATAACATACATCCTTGCCAAAATGGCACTCACCCAGATGAAGCTCACCACACTTGCTGCAAGGTGGCTTTCCCCGTATACCCTGAGTCACACTGGCCTGAGATTGGGCGCCTGGGGGTCTAAAATTCTGATGACCCTGAGATTTCTGATCATACTTGGTTGGTTGCGCAGGCGCACTGGCTGTAGATGGTGCGGGATATGATGATCTCTTTTAGAAATAAGATTTGTCACCTCTGTTCTGTCTCTGCGAGTTAGATTCATATCCCGCTGACTTCGTCTTTCTGCTTAAGTGCTCCTCTCTATCCCTCCTCTTATCTTCCTCTATCTGTTGGGCATATACTACCAGTCTGGAGATATCCATACCCGGAATCAACAGGGCAGCCTTACACTCTCTCAGCACATGTCTAGCCAGGCCAGACACAAACCTCCTCATCCTCTTCCTCATATCTTTCACCATCTCCAGAGCATACCTTGACAGTTTGCTGAACTTAAGGCTATACTCCTTCACAGTCATCCCTCCCTGCTTCAGATTCACGAACTCATCCACCTTCGCTTCCCTCAACTCTTGAGGAAAGAAGTGATCAAAAAAGGCGGCTTCAAACTCCTCCCATGCTGCAGGCTCCGCATCTTCCACTCTAGTTCCTTCCCACTGAGTGTACCACACATTAGCCACGTCCTTCAACTGGTAGGACGCAAACTCAACTCTCTCAATCTCAGTCGCATGCATGGCCCTCAGAACTTTGTACATCTCGTCAATGAAGTTCTGTGGGTCCTCCTCCACCTTAGACCCCGTATACACAAGTAGGTTCATCCTCAAAAAGTCCCTGAGTTGGGTTGCAGTTGTGGGCTCTTGTGAGATAGAACTAGGAGCCTGAGAACCATGGCTATTTCCCTGGAGGCCACCAACTAAGTCAGCATGGTGATGGCTCCTTTGAATTCTGCCTCAGTAGTGGGAGCTGTCTGAGGCTGAGTAGGGGGCGCCTGAGGGACCTTAGTAGTCCTAGCGGGGCGTCCCAGTCTCCTCGTCTCACTCTGAACCGAAGCCTCCGGTTGGGTGTTCTCAGCAACGGGAGCTGGGGCATCTCTTTGAGTGACTGTTCTCTTAGGCGGCATTTTTTGTAAGCGTGAAATACACGAGTTAAAAGCAGAATTTCACAAGTTAACTCTATAGCACAAACTCAGATCATAGAAGAAGGGTAACACTTCGTAATGTCCTATGGCTCCTGCTTATGAAGTATGGTGTACAACACACCCATAAACAAGACTCTACTAGACACGGCTTCATAGACTCCCTAGGACACTCGAACTCTTGGCTCTGATACCAAGTTTTTCACGCCCGAGAGGGTACTCTAGATGTGACTGACACTTGGAGACTATTGCTACCCCTAAGCGGACCGTTCAGTCTCTTTGCCATCATTCAGTCAATTTATCAGCGGAATAGAAATGACATAATGATAACAAATGCTATCCTATTAGTGGGCTCATACTATCAACCATCAGTCGATCATGAGGAAATGGAATAGATAACGAAAATATCAAATGTAAGGAATGAAAAAAAGAGGGAGAAGAACCCCCGACATCAACATCAATATATATGTCTGTGAAACCTCTATACTATAGTCTGAAACGATACCATGACAGGTCATGACTACCAAATATCAAGTAAAAAGGACTATCCAACAATAAAAATAAATACCTTCCGAATGCTGGGGAGGACTCACCATTGTCAGGAATGAAGAGCTTTGAACCTCAACGATCGGGCTGCGGAAGTCCTCGATCTATAGTGTCTGCATCATAAAACGATGCAGCGACAAAGGGGCGTTAGTATATAGAATGTACTGTATGTAAAATGGGCTAAAGAAAAAGGAAACAATAATCCTCACCCGTCCATCACTCAGGCTCACCTCAAATATAAAGGACAAGACTCTATCACCTCTCTAGTTATCGAGCATCAAACATTCACATCATATCAGAGTTCTATCATGAAACTTATCTGGGAGTTTCTATAATCGACAACCACTACCTATGAGCTGGTAGTGATACAATGAAGTGATATCGTTGCCACATCCATCCGGTACCTTGCCGGGGTAAAGGACGAGTCTCTCAGTGGATCCAAAAGTCTGTCAAGTCCCCTTTTGGGAAAGAGGAAACATCCACTTTCACAGTCCAATCATCTCCTACATTCGCCATGTAGTTAATGGGTTCGAGTGGGACTCACTCTTACCTATTTCGGTGCTAATACTCCTACCAGGACTCAACATGCTCATAAATCCATAAATCTATCAATCCATCAAGAACTCTCATCACCCCTCCTCTACGGGTAAGATTATCTATCCAGTCTAAGAAAATTATACCTATTCAACTCTATCAATACTAATTTCAACTATCACCGTCACCAACACACTCACCTCAGGACTCAAACTTAGTCAAGCATTTCAGACATTCAAGGCTCTAGATATCCCTCTAAGTTTATTATTCAAGTCTTTACAGAGAGAAATTTTAAAGATCAAGTCACAATCACATAGTAATGAAAATATACAGTAAAAATTAAATGTGATGATCATGAAATTTTGGAAAACAAAATGTAGCTTAAAGAATGACAACAATAGTTCAAGATACCATCCAAGAATTTTTAGAAATTGTTCAAGAATTTAAAGTAGTCGTTCAAGAACTTAAAGAATTACCCAAGACTTTCAAGAATTCATAAATCAAAGCTTGTAGACATGAATTTGTTATCCTAATCCTACATAGGCACATGGAAGATCAATTCCATGCTTTTGGGTAGCCTCTACATACCTGGAAATGATGAATCTTTGAAGAACTTTGAATTCTCCTCTGAAACCCTTACGTTTTTCTCCTTTTCTTCTCTCTAACTTAGCGTAAAAATATTAGAATTAGAATAATTTTAGGTTCAAAACCCTTTTGTACGAAAAAGTGTCTTAAAAAATGATCTGGGGATGTAAAAATATATCGGGAAGGATGAAATTGCCCTTCCCGAATCAAAAGAAAAAAACTGCCTCCTCCATGCATTAGTGTGCGACGCACACTAGTGCAAAAGTGTACTTTATCATGAATTATTTTCGATTTCCATCAAACTTTTGAAAAAGTTTAAGTGTTGTTCTGCGTCCTCTCCGTGTCGCGGAAGGGGCGTGGAAATCTCACTGTTTTAGGCTCTCTTTGAAAATATTAATTCCCGTTTTTTCGCGTTATAACCGAGTCGATACCATTTTTACCGTCTCAGTTTTTCACATTGATCGCAAATTCGGTCTCAGATTTCCCATCAGAACTTGGGAAGACGCGTTGTACGCACGATATAGTTTAGGGGCATTTTAGTAATTTTACGGGGTGTTACAAAATTTTTCGCCTTTTCTAAATGGGAAGGCATCGAAATTCGACGGATAGATTCATCATTGGCTAGATTTAACAATCAAGATATATGATTTAAACATGAAATTTTTAGCACAAACAAACAACAACAAAATGACAAAGATAATCAAGAACTGGGCAACTTTAAACGATAACAAAATTAAGACCACAATTATAATGAAAATAACATCAAGACAAAAAATCTAAATTTAATTGCGCAACAATAACAAAGAGTGCTAAGAATAATACGAACATCTGTAGCAATAACAACAAATAACAACTAACAAAAAGAGATTATTGACCGAAAAGAAAAGAAATGAACAAATAAATATCAAGCTAAGAATAATAAAACATAAGTTAAAAAATGTTTGAGAAATAAATATGCAGCAAGTAGTAACTGAACATATAGATAAACTACTAGAGTATTAACAAGAATAAATAACCCAACACTAGAAATAATATAAAATAAATGCAACAATCTCAAAACGGTAACTATATAAAAATAACAAACATACACAATAATTACATAATAATAGCACCTCAATGTAGCTTGGTGTACTAGTAAATGAAAAACAACTAAAGTGTGAACAAATTTAAAGAGAAAATAAATAAATGAAGCAAACCCATACAGTAGCAAAATATGATAGAAGAGATGAACAAGTAAAAATGTCACAAGATTGTAAACAAAGTTGAATCAACATAATCGAAAACAAAAATATTGTGACAGATTCAAAAGCCAAGACACCGAAATGACGATAGTTAGATCTAAAACTTTACTGGTGAACTTGAGCTCTCTATTGAGGCTTGAAAAATTCTTAGCTGTAATGGCGGAACAAGTAGCTGATTTATGGCTGATTCCGTCGCCTTATAGCGTGAGGAACAGAGGAGAGACAGCGGCGACAGGGGTTTGTTTGGTTGAGCACGAAAGAGAAAACGTAGAAGGTTTTGGCGGCTTTTCGATGCGGTTTTGGGTCAGATTTTGGACTGGTTTAGGATGGTTGTTTGAGGGTGTTAATGACCGATTTTAGGTGGTTTTGGTGGCTGTTTTTGGTGGAGAAAAGGTGATTTTTCGATTGGTGATTTGGGTGGTTTTAATGCTGGGGAAGAATGGTCTAGTGCTGGCGGCAATGGGAGTTGCCATGATATTTTGGTGGTGTTAGGTTGCTTCATAGTGATGGGGTCTTCTGGGTGTCGTGAGGGTGGAGCTTGGTTGTTGTTTAGTGAAAGTGAGGTGGAGGAAGAAGGTTGAGGTTGAATCTGATTGTTATTTATGAAACGGAGATGGTGACTGAAATTTCGTCGGATTCCGTGAGGGGCGTCAGAAAAATAAGAAAGAAAAAGGGTAATTTTATTTTTCTTTTAGGGTTTTCAAAATAGGAATCTACTATGGTGATAAAGATTATATACACCTCAAAACTTAAACCTAATGGGCTAAGAAAGACGTGACCCAAATTATGGACCAATTAAACATACACATATAATTATATCTGAATAAGAACAAAAATAAATTATTACACTACGCTAAAATGTTAAAATGAACAAAATAAATATAACCAACGATAAATAAATAAAAAATACACAAATATAACAAACAAAAACATGCAATTTAACACAAAATAATGATTTAACAAGAACTAAAAATAATAATATAAAGTATGAAATTTTAACAAATTAGGCCAAAATTGGGTGTCAACAATAGTAATTATTTTTAAAGTTACCTGATAGTGCAGAAAATCTTTTACACTGATAGTGCATATAATTTAAACTCTTAGGGAAAAGTACACAAAATAGAATTAATTTGAAATTATTTATCCTTAATGGACCCATGACCCAAATTATTTCCTTTTTCACTCACTTACCCCTTTTTGTTTTGCGCCTGACGTCATACTGACGTCATGCTAATGTCAGCATAAATAGTATAAAATATATTTCGACAGTATATATATACAATACTGGCATCATATAGAATGAGTTCAATCCTCTATGATACTTTGGCGATATATTGAACCCAATTGGTATCATATAGGATTGTGTTTTTTTTAAGAAATAAATAAAAAAAGCATTAAACTCTGAATTAGTAGAAAAAATATATTCGTTATGATACTCCGTCTATATATTTATACCATATCGGTATCATATAGGACTAGAAAATTATTAAAGTTACAAATTATTTATTAAACTCTAAATTACAAAAAAAATATATTCTTGTGATACTCTGTCGGTATATTGATATCCTATCAGTATCATATAATTTTGAGCTCTTTCATTAAAACATAAAAAATAATAAAGAGAAAATTAGTAAAGTGACAAACTTATTTGTTAAATTATATATTAGTAGAAAATA
>JAPFFP010046110.1:0-11201 GCA_026153255.1 Solanum medicagineum
TGGTGCATGGGCGTATGGGCGACCCATGGCTGGCAAAGCGGACAATATATGCACGTGTGGGTCTGGGCTGTTACAATTATGTCTGAAGATTTAGAGTTCACCTGTACCTTTTTCTCCTTTGTAATTACACAATTTAGTTTATGCATTTTATTTCATTTCTCCCTATGTAATGAACTACGTTTGACCTGAACTCTCAAGAATAAGATACGTATGCAGCCTATGTCGGCCTCGGTCATCCCCTTATCCCCTTTATCATCCTTTTTTACTTTGGAACTACGTTTAACCTGAATTCTCAAGAATGAGATACGTAGGCAGCCTATGTAGGCCTCGGTTATTTTCTTATTCAAAATTTGTATTTTTCTCTACTTCCCGAGAGGGGAACTACGTTTGGCCTGATTCGTGCCCTAACGAGATACGTAGGTGCCACAACGGCTCGGTCATACTCCCATAAAGTGAACTGGGACAGAGTTTTTGAGAGGAACTCATAAAATTCTGAACAAAGAGGTCCTTCTTCAATAAATCGAAGTTCAGAACATGGTAAAATTTTAACTGGAACAGAATTTTTGAGAAAGATCTCAAAAATTCTCAAGGCGTTTCCGATGAGCTACTGATCAATGACAACATTTAAATTGGACAGAAATTTTGAGGTTACACTCAAAATTTCGCTAAGCATCATTACAAGTCTGAAAGCCAGCTTAAGGGTTCTTAGCCTGATCAAGAATCCAGAGACAATCGACACATTAAGGAATCTATGTCAAAAGCCAAACATGTTCATCTAAGCTTTATGTAACATGACAATTGGCAGTGATTTTTCCTCAAAAAACTTTTTCTAAATTTGTTGTTTCTAAAATATTTTTTCAAAATGTGTATTTTCTGCCTTCTGTCTACCAAGAGATGGGAGATCAAAGCGGTCCATCAGGGGATAATACGAGGAGCAGACGACTGGAGAATCAACACAGATCAGTTCGCTTTCAAACTAAGAAATTTTCTGTAGATGCAGGGAAATTTTTGCAGGTCTTATCTACAAGAGAACCACCAAGGCGTAACTAGTTCCATCTCACTCAAATCCTCAACAATTTATTTTATTTTTCAGTTGCTCGTCGCAGGCCATTTTATTTTCCTGTTGCCGAGAGGGCCATTGCATATTCATCGGTGACAAGAATATTTTATTTTCCTGTTGCCAAGAGGGCCATTGCATATTCATTGCCGACAAGGATATTTTATTTTCGTGTTGCCAAGAGGGTCATTGCATATTCATTGCTGACAAGGCCATTTTCTTTTTCTGTTGCTAAGAGGGCCATTGCATATTCATTGCCGACAAGGCCATTTTATTTTCCAGTTGCGCCTAGAGCTCCATTTTATTTTTTAGTTACGCCCAGAGCGTCATTTTACTTTCCAGTTGCGCCCAAAGCGCCATTTTATTTTTTCAGTTGCGCCCAGAGCGTCATTTTATTTTCAGTTGCGCCCAGAGCGTCATTTTATTTTTCCAATTGCACCCAGAGCACCATTTTATTTTTCAATTGCGCCCAGAGCGCCATTTTATTTTCCAGTTGCGCCCAGAGCGCCATTTTATTTTTCGGTTGCGTCCAGAGCACCATTTTATTTTTCGGTTGCGTTTAGAGCACCATTTATTTTTCAGTTGCACTCGGAGCGTCATTTTACTTTCTAGTTCACCTAGAGCGCCATTTTATTTTTTCAGTTGCGCCCAGAGCGCCATTTTATCTTCCACTTGTGCCTAGAGTGCCATTTTATTTTCTGGTTGTGCCCAGAGCGCCATTTATTTTCCAGTTGCGCTCAAAGTGTCATTTTATTTTTCAATTGCGCCCAGAGCGCCATTTTATTTTTCAGTTGCGCCCGGAGCGCCCTTTTATTTTTCAGTTGCGCCCAAAGCATCATTTTATTTTTCAGCTGCACCCAGAGCGCCCTTTTATTTTTCAGTTGCGCCCAGAGTGCCATTTTAATTTCTAATTGCAGGTATGGACGTCATCAAGTAGGATACAGCACAACATGAAACTTTTTCTTAGCAGCGAACTGGGACATAGTCTGAAGGGGGGCGTCAAACCCTTCGGATACGAGCTGGGAAGCGACTACCACCACCATCTAACCACACCCCCATCAGAAGGCATGTGGGTATTTCTTCGAGTCCGTCAATTTTCAGTTTTGACTTCGAATAATCTTAACTCTCACCGGAGGCAATCTTCCAATCCGAGTGACAATGTACCAAGAGTTTTGAAAATTATATCCGTGTAATTTCTTAATTCTGGGTGTGAAGCGCGCCACATTTATGGTTAAGAGGTTGCAAGCCTCTTTTTCATAATTCGATTTGTTTGTCACTCCTCCTGACCAGAGGTTATCTCAGAATAAGAGATTTCCCCTTTATCCGATAGACTCGAACTACAAGCAACCTGATTCCTAAGTCCAAGGATATGTAGGCGGGCTTAATTTTGAAAACTCGGCTGCATTCCAACATTTGCTCTTAAAATCTCATTCCCAAGCATTCTGATTTCTCCATAACTTGATATCGGGATAGCTTTTGAATTCTTTCAGAATCGGGCGTAAAATCAAGTGTTTTGAACTACAAGTGGCCTGAATTCTCATGTAACCTGAGAAATGTAGGAAACCAAAAATCAGGGTCCGGCCATAATTTCCCAAAGTCCGTACCAAAGGCTTTTCAGAAGATAAAGATGTGATCGGCCAAAGATTGGTTTAGTCAAGTTTCTTCGTCCACGATCTCTTTGATTAATCATATCCAAAGAAAGGGATAGCTATTGACATCCAATTTTTACCCTCCACGATATAAATTAATCATCGAGCTTATAATTTTTAACAATTTGGAATAATTATCTTTCAAAATGCAAAAAATATTTTCTCAAATAAATTTTATTTTTTTATTTTTATTTTATTTTATGTTCAGGAGTTATTATTTTTTTTAATATTTCAGGTTGATAATATTAAAAACTCTTTAACTAATTCGTATAATTCGTCGTGTAGTCAAATTAGTCAATTGAGTTCAATTTGATTACTTTTAATTGATCGAAATTACAATCAATTGATCAATTGTTAAATCAATATCCCTACACCTTTGGACCCTTTCTTTTTCAGCTTTTATTTGACCCAAAAATCCCAAGTCCAGCCCAAATACCCTTAACCCGGCTCAATTTCCTTTCTATTTTCAGCCAATTTACAATATAATATGTATAGATGTACGGTGCGTGGGGGCCACGCGCCCCCAATTCTCTTTTTCTCTCCCTTTTGCCTTTCCCTCACTCTCCCATTCCCCACTCTCTCCCTTTCCCTTCTTCTCCTTCAGTCAAACCAGTAAAATGCTAAACCCAAAACCAGACGAAAACCAGTGAATCGAACCAGAAAACCCAGCAAAACGCCAAGTCTCTCCAACGTTCTTGTCCCTTTCTCCGTACATACGTGTCATCATCCCTCATCCCCTTCGTCCTTGCTCGAAATCGAGCCATCCATCTCCCTTTGTACCCAACAGTTTGCAGACTCCTATTGGAGTTTTTCAGATTCAAAAATAACAGGGAATTTGGGGATGACGTCGAAATTAGCCCTAATTTCTACCCTATTTTCAAACCCTAGAAACCCCTATATATAGATATGTTCTTCGCTAAGTTGAGGGAGCCGTGGTTAATCCGAAAACCCTACAAAAAACTTACTCGATTTTTTTAGCCATTCTTAGTTTCCAAAGCTCGATATAGTTCATAGACTCTTGAACTGATTTCCCAGAAAACTCCATTTAGTTCAGGTCCTGAAATTGAGTATTTTTGGTCAAGGAAGGTGTAGACGGGACCCCTTGGTGGTGGAGAAGCTTCGTCAAATTTGTCGTCTCAGTTTGCTACACCGATACAGGTAACATCTTCATCTGAACTTCTTACTTTAATGATGTGTGCATTGTTGTGTTTCTGGTTGTTGTTAGCTGACTAGATAATGTTTCTAATGGTTTTGCGCTTCAGTTTATTCATTCATCTCTAGGACTCTGTTTATTGTTGAGTTAAGAATCCTTAATACTATGTGTGTTAATCGGTCTCTGGTTGATTTACTGTTAGTTTCGCCATATATCTTGAAAACTAAGTCTTGGATAAAAAATGATTTCAAATCGCGAGCATTTACCGTAAAGATTCTTCTCCAGTTTGTGTTTGTTTTAGTCTTTCCCCTGCAACTGTCCTTATTTCAATAAGTATTACGTGTTTGTTCCGAAATTATAACTGTCAAATGTCTTTGTTTCAATGTTCTTGTTAACTCTCCTCCCATATCCTCTCATGTTAGTTCAGTTTGTTGTTATCCTATAGAGTTTGGGGTCAAAGAATGTGCATTTAGGTCACTGTTTATTAGTCAAGGGTGTTGTTAACATCCCCTCTGTTTACTTTTAACTTGCCAGGAACAAAGTTTTGGTCCAAATGATGTAAAGTTTTGTTTTGCTTGAATCTATGTCATAACCTCCTTTAGTTTCCTTGTTTTCAATTGTCTATCAAGTATTCATGTCTAAAATTCTTGACTTCTCATGTAGTTTTGGCTTAGTTGCGTCTTTGTTTTTTTCTCTGATTTAGAGTTTAAGTCGCAGCCCTTTCTTGCACCTGTAAATAGTTTTTAAGACAAGACTTTGGTCTCTTTTTTCATTTATTACGTAAAATATGGCTACTTGAATGATATTTACACCCTGTTTGGTTTAGATATTATCTCTGCCATCATGTTTAAACTATTTCAGGTTTGATTTGTGTTGGTAAAGCAACTAATCAACCTAGTAGTAGCCTATGTTCGGTTACTGGGGTATATGTTATATTTTCTTTTGTTTGGTTGAAGGTGTTGTTCCTTTCTGTTTTGCCATTATGTGTGCTTTAAGCATGGTTATCTTTTGTTTATGACATACTAAGAATAAGACTCAAAATGTTTATTTCACCAAGTTCTTGAAGCATACAGATTTAGCCTTACAGTTAATGGTATGTGATGCTATGAATATTTAAAAGTGGTCTGCTCATTACTTCCTTAAAGCCATAAAAATCTGCTTGCTTTAATTTTTCTTTTTTATATTCTTTTCATGTATTAAGTTTTTAATAAGTCAGCTTGGTGTTAAATTCTTTTTTTCTTTTTTTGGGCTCACATCTGTTTGAATCTTCTGTTCATTTAAATGTCAGTTTGGTCATTGGTAAGTTCCAACTTATATTGATTTGTTTTCAAGAAAAATGCCTCTCATGCTTCTGTGAATTTATATTATTGAAAGTGAGTGATTGCTTGTTTCTGTGAACTTATATTATTGGAAGTGAGTGATTACTTCAAGTTTTTCCTCATGCTAAGCAGAATTATCATTTGTTCCGGTTTGTTTAAAATAGAATGAATTGAAATGCTCTAGTCAAAATTATTCGGTCATTTCGTTCCTTCTTTTACATGTGATTCACTTTGGAGTCTTCAATGGACTCCTCTCATAGTATTTGCACGTCGTTGGGCCATGGAGGCCCAACCCTCTTCGAGTCAACCAATTTAAAGGAAAGGAAGCTAAAATACAGGATTTTCGAAAGGCAAATTAGTGAATATACACTTATATACAACAGCTATACATTGAGTGTATATCACAGGATATGGGTCACAAGCCCATTTGGTAGGTGCAACAGCAGAGGTGGCCTATAAGGCTTTATGGGCGAAATTCCAAGAAAATAGCTTGATGAATATTTGTATACACCCTGAATACTACATGGATATACCTCTAATATACACTAAGTGTATATTATAAGAATGGGGCCTTCAGCCCATTATTTCTTTACAGGCAATAGATGGGCCAAAGGCCCAAACGTGAATAGGCAGCAGATGGGCCAAAGTCCCAGACGCAGTTGATTAAATTTAAAGGGCCAGGTAGGCCCAATCTTATGTATAGATTAAGGCAGGTAGAAATTGGGCCTACCAAGCCCAATTTTTACTTTATTGTTTCTTTGTATATTGATTTATTTGATATACTTGTTAACTTATTTTATTACTAACATTTCTATTTGTTTTGTTATTAATCTAATTAATTTCCCCAACATGTTCGTCATTTATGTTAATTTTTTTTTATTTTATTTCTCTTTGATGTTAGAATTGTCTCTACGAAATTAGACTTTATTGAAAGCTTTTCAAAATAGGTCAAGTCTTAGTCAATTCAGTCAAATTTTGAAACTTAGTCAATTTTCTAATTTAATCATTTTTAGACTTAGTCAAAACTTTCGAACTTAGTCAACATTTCGTACTTAGCTAATTTTGCAAAGATAGTCATTTCTAAAATCAGTCAATTCTTTAAAACTTCGTCAAATTTTGCATAATTAGTCAATCTTTCAAATTTAGTCATTTTTAGACTTAGTCAGGTCTTTTAAACTTAGTCAACTTTTAAACTAATCAATTTTTTTTCAAAATCAATCAAATCCGTTAAAAGTTAGTCAACTTCCTAATCATCGTTCAACCGCATTTTAGCGGCCATTTTGAGTTATTAAGTTCTTCTCAAATTGAAAATTGAACCCGAACCTTTCTTTGGTATATTTTAAAAGATTTTCTCTGTTAGGTCTTTTAAAATATTTATTGGTTTCCTAATTATCCTTAAAATTAGGTGACGACTCTTTAAAATTAGTCAATTTCTTTCAAAAATAGTCAACTTTTAAACTAATCAAATTTTTTTCAAAATCAATCAAATCCGTTAAAAGTTAGTCAACTTTCTAATCGTCGTTCAACCGCATGTTAGCGGCCATTTTGAGTGATTAAGTTCTTCTCAAATTGGAAATTGAACCCGAACCTTTCTTTGGTATATTTTAAAAGATTTTCTCCGTTAGGTCTTTTAAAATATTTATTGGTTTCCTAATTATCCTTAAAATTAGGTGGCGACTCTTTAAAATTTCGGAAGTTTAGTTTATATTTAAATTAATTAAGTATTAAATTAGATTTTTCGAAATTAAAGTCAAATTTTCAAATTAACAACCTTGCTGCTGAGGTTGGGCCTTTATGCTCTTATTTTCTTTGATATCGTTGTATCGTATACACATTGTATACGAATATATACAACGCGAATCCGACTCCTATAATCTTGTAAAAACTTTTTGGAAACCTGTAATTAATTTTTTACGCATGCACCTGCTTCTATAACATTTTTCGAATTTTTTGAGCCAAGTTACCATGTATACAATTGCTGTATATTAGCGTCTACAGGCCTCCTTTCGCCTTGAAAACCTGATCAGTTAATTCCGCAGATCTGTACCAGCCTCCTAAGACTATTTGGGTCTTCAAGGCTCCAAAAAATGCAAGGTTGGAGTCTACAATTATTTAAAATGTACAATTGAAAATACGCTTATCATGATAAGTCATAAATCTAGCATGTTACATTTAATACCACACACAAAACCATCCAAGATAAGAACAAAGAATACATCAATCTAGAATAAGTAGGAATTAGATACTAGAAAGAAATCAAGTCTCATTAGAACATAAACAATCTTAAACACGAAGATTATTGTCTGACAACGTGGAGATGCAAACAATGAAACTGAATACATCTAAAACAAACTCTACATAAGAACATAATGGTCAGTGTTGGAAGGCAAGGTTTTACCTTTCACTGGGCAATGATACTAGATAAGACGAGCTCGAAAAGTAATTTCCTACCGCGAGCTTGACAAAAATAGAAGAATAAAACTTAGTTTCTGGTTTGTTTTTCTGAGTTGAATTAAGAAAAGAAAGATGGAGGAAGCCGACCCTAAAAATCATCTCCCTATTACAGGTTCAAGAGTGGATACTTATAGAGAAAATTGGGGTCAAAAATTAGGAGAAAATTTGGATTTGAAATTTGCACATTGGTGCCTTCTTGGAGCCGTTGAGAAATTTTTTATTTTCTCGAGCTCCTCCCGTGTGTGTGTTGACACTCAATTTTTATCCTCCACAGTGTCAAATTAATTATTGAGCTTTGTTTTATTTTTAACAATTTTTAAACAATTAAAACGTAAAAAAAAAGAAAATTAAGGCGAGCGCGTCCACCCCACGCACCCCCAATCCCTCATTTCCCCAATCCCCCATTTCCTCTTCTTCTCCATCTTTCCCAGACCCTTTCCCCAAATCCCTCGATCCCCTGCCTTCTTCTTCTTTCTCTTTCGCCGATCCCCTTTCCCCAACTCACCATTTCTCCACCTTCATCTCCTTCTTCTTCCTCACGAACCATAGCCCCAAAACCAGTAAGCCAAAAACCAAAACCAGAAAACGCCCGACAACTTCCAACGTTCACCCGACAACCCTTAACGTTCTTGTCCCCTTCTCCTTCACGCATCGACCCTACCCACTTTCAATTTTGAATTTCAAAAACCCTAACCCATCCGATTTTCCCCTCAGTTTGCCCTAATTTGAGGGCTATAAATTCTCCCTTCTTTCACTGATGAAGGAGGCGGTCGATAGCCGTCAATAGAGAGAGACCGGCGGCGGCGAGGATAACCCTAAAAACCCAATTAGGCAGCGATTGAGATTCAAAGAAATCCATGAGAGCAAACGGTGTTGATTCTCAGTAAAAGAAGACCATTAGAAATCCCTCATCCCAGGTTTATACATTTGAAAAAGTTTTGAAACGAGAACATTCTGATTCCGAGTTCAAAATCTGGAACGAAGTCGGTGGTGTCGTGTCCCAGTATCGCTGCCCCGAAAAAGGTAATATCTTCGTTTTTTTTTCGTTTAAGTATCATTGATTTTGCTGACTTAAGATGTCTCTGTTGTGATGAGTTAATGTGGTGATAATGTTGTTAGTTGCTGTTAAGATGTGTTCGGAGTCATAGGTCGTGTTCATTGTCTCGTTCGAATGTTCTGTTCAATTCTTGCTGCTCTAGTTGGTTCTTGAGTTTTGTTCACCTATTAACGCTTGGAAATAGTCACTATGGTATGTTAGGTCTTTGATTTGAGCAACAGTGTTTCAGCTAAAATGACTTCAAATTGATGATATTATGTTTGAGAATGCCTTGTTCTGCTGAATGTTTGGTTCGTCGTTGATGTTATTTGAAAGGATAATGATAAGTTGCTAAAATGGTGCTTTAACAATGCTAATACAGTTTGGTTGGGATTAATATTTTCCTTTCTTTTCTCCCTTCTTTTCTGCATAATGCTTGTCAAATGATCTTGCCTATTGTATAGTGATCTTGGGAGAAATTTTTAGAGCCATGATGATTCTATTCTGAGTTTGAACCTGCAGTGTATCCCCTACTGATTTCCTATTTAAAACCTGTTGTTCCCCTGTCTAAAGCCTTTTTGAAGTGGCAAAAATGTATGCATTGTTTAACAACATTGTCTTGTTATGAGTCTTCCCTCTGCGGTCTGTTTTGAGATAAATTGTAACCTGTGTTTTTCCTCGATTCATCCTTTCATTTGGTCAGTTTGATAATGCACAATTCTGGCATGTTATACTCTGCTTTACTAATTGATTAATGTTCAGGAAGGTGTTGTGATTACCCTTTGTGTTTTATGGTAAAGGAATCGAGACTAAGTAGAAATGATATTGCTCTTCGAACATATGTTTTATAATGTTTAAGCTTTAACCTGTTGCAGTTCTTTTGTTGATTCTGGTTCGTTCAGACGTTATCAGTTTACTTAATGTTGTTGTCATGTTTATGTTTCCCTCGGCATCATCTTGATTTTTAGTTTATAGTTCACGTGGAGATTATTATGTCAAAGCCGAGTGTTCAAAATATTTTCCTGAATCTGTGATGGCCTTCTTTCTCTGTCTTTATCGTTTGGAACATTTCTATTCTTGCCCCAATTCCCCACATCCCTGTTTCAAAATTGTTATCAGTATCATGAACTGCCGTTCATTTAGATTTCTACCCATGGTTGCTTTTTCATGAACTGATTACTTGATCTTTCAATCTGGTTGTAATTGTTTTCTATTTCTTAAATAAGATTAAGACGTTGCTAGTTTTGCATGTATGCCTCAAATTACAAATTCTTGATTCTATATATTTGCTCAGATCCTTCACTCATACAAAGTTTGCTTTACTGTTTACTTTCAGATCTCGTAAGTTTGCTTACTGTGTTGCTAGTTTACTGAGTTTGTTATGTGTGAAAAGTTCTACTTCTCTCGTTATTCACCTCTGTTTGGTACTGAACAGAGGGCTCGAGTTAGTCTCAGCTGTAAGATTCTTCTTGGCTGCAGGCTAGTCCCAAATTATGTATTAATCTAAATCTTCTCATGCTTATTTAGATTCGAGTTAAGTATCTTGTATTAAGAAATCATGTCAAGTTGTTAATGATATGTTTGCTGCAACTTTCGTGTGAGTTTGTCATAATAAAATAAAATCATTGTAGGTCACAGATATGTTTGTGTGTGTGTTAATGGTATGATTGTTGCAATTTATGTTTGCTGCAAGTTACAGATATGTTGGCTGCCATTTTATGTGTGTTAATAACATGTTTTGTTGCAACTAATTTCTCTTGTTCATGACACTGATTGGCTTTCCAGAATTAGCTTATGTTTTATCTCCCTTCATTGTTCTAAATTGACACTTGATGATATCTTGGTCTGAGGTTTGTTCCCAAGTTATAGATTTTTCACATATGCCTTAGTCATTCTCCAAGTTATCTGTTTTTCTGTGCTTGTGTCTTCCTTAACGTAGCCCAGATGTATCTTTGAATCCTTCACTAATCCTTAATTTTATTTCTTTGCATGAACAATGCTCCGAGCCCATTTTGGACTCCTCATTCTGCATTTCTCGGGCCAAGGAGGCCCAAACTTATCCTTTTCGAGTCAACTCACCCGAGAATGGTCTACAGCAGCACAAAGAAATGGGCCAAAACCTAAGAAGCAGCGGCGTCCAAATATGAGGATTTAAAACAAGTTATCATTTGGGTTTGTCAAGCCCAATCCTTTCTTTTATTCCTCTCTTGTATTTTATTGTTTGCAGATACATGCTATTTTGTTGACTTAACTCTAACATTATTATGTTATTGGTTTCAATCTAATTGAAGTCCCCAACCTGTCAAAATCATTTATGTTATCTTTTATTTAATTTTATTTTCAAAAGTGTTTTAAAATAAAAAAATATATAAAACAATAATAAATGTGATTTTTTTGTGACAGTTTAATTTTCAAACTTAGTCAATTTTTTCAAGTTTAGTCAATTGTTTTCAGTCTGAGATGAGGGTTCCCAGGAAACAGCCTCTCTACTTTTATGGTAGTGGTAAGGTCTGCGTACATTCTACCCTCCCCA
>JAPFFP010046111.1:0-11200 GCA_026153255.1 Solanum medicagineum
GTTGGTTGTGTGGGGGGGGGGGGGGGGGGGGGGGGGGGGGGGGGGGGGGGGGGGGGGGAGATCTTGATGATGGTGAAGGTTGTTTGTTTGGTTTGTGTAATTGGGGTTCTTAAGAGTTAGTATTGTGTTTACCCTTTTGAGTATAGTTTCTGAGAAAGCAAAAATGATGAATCTTGATTGACATTACTAAAGGTTGTAGCTTTCTGAAGTGTGGTCAGTTGTAACTGAGTGTGGCTTTTGTTTGTGTCTGTGTTTTGGAATCCTGATGTGGGTGAAGGTTGTTTCTTTGGTTTGTGAAATTGGGGGTTCTCAAAGTTGGTATTGTGTATATTCTTTTTAAGTATAGTACCTGAGAAAGCAAAAATGATGAAGCTTGATTAACATTGTATTCTTTGAAAAAGCAAAAATTATGAGTTTTCATGCAGAAAAATCGATTGACATTACTAAAGGTAGCAACTTTTTCCAGGTCCTGATATGGGAAATGTTCTGTTTTTGGTTTGTGTAATTGGGAGTTCCTTGAAATTAGTATTATACATAGCCTTTTTAGGTTTATACTATATTCTTTGAGAAAGCAAAATTAGGAATTTCCTTTCCAGTTTTTCCCCTCTTTTATTTCCTTCATAGTCTTTAGTTTTTCTTCTGTCTTCTTCATTTCTTTCTTACAGCAAATTCATCTAGGTTTATGTATTTAAGTTTCATTTGAAATTATTTATTTTTTCATTTTTCTTTAGATTATCGAAAGAACTAATTAAATTGTATTTCATTTTGCCCGCTCGAAACATAGGTCTAGTGTGTTATATTCGATGCTGATATAACATATTATGCAGAATTGTTTCTCCCATTTCATACTTATTTGGTATCAGGTGCAGTTGTTAAAGAATCAAACAATGCATATGGAATTCCAATAAATAGATTCACTTGGATAATTGATAAAGGTACTAACGTGAAGCCAATAGAAGAGATCAACCCACCAGAGAATCCACTATTTTAGCTTCTGGGTGTTCATTAATTTGGGATGTTTCTCTAATTTAGCTTCTGCGTTTTCATTATTTTGTGTTGTTTCTCTATTTTAGCTTCTGAGTTTTCATTCATTTGGAATGTTTTCTCTGTTTTAACTTTTGAGTTTTCATATATCTGAGATGTTAATTTTCGGACTCATAATTTATGCTGTTATGCGTACTGTAGTAGATCCACAAAATACTCTAAATATTCTAGTTCATTCACATTCTCGGGCGTTACTATCTATTGCTTTGGAAAAAAAATGCTTAGGTTAAAAATATCACATAATGTGGACTGAAAAAAGTACACAGTATGCTATTATTAATTGCTCATAAACTTTAAAATTTATGAGCAATTAAACTCCATATACTATCTATTTTTGTCTGGGAAATTTTGTCGACCCCATTGTCAAAAGATATTTATGAGAAATTAAATCTAATACACCATTTGGTGGTCATTTATGAGAAATTCACTTTTAATCTTTTTTTTTTTTTGGTACAATTTCAAAAAATTCCTTTTTGCGTCCATTAATTTATTTTGAATTTCAATTTTTTTCTCTTTCCTGCTAATGGTTTCGAGTTATTCATAAGGTCTCTTTTCACATTCTCACACATTTCCTCTACGTGATTATCGAAAACCTTCTAAGGTAAGCCATTTGTAAATGGGTCCGCCAAATTGTTCTTCGAATCAATCTTCAAAACTCTCACATCACCCCTCTGAGTTATATCACGAATTAAGTGATATTTCCTCTCAATGTGTTTACTTCTTTTGTGGCTATGTGGTTCCGTCGAGTTTGCAACTGTGACACTATTATCAAATAGAGTGTGATTGGCACTTTAACCGAAGGGACTACTACAAGCTCTTTTAGGAAGTTTATGAGCTAAACAACCTCTTTAGTAGGCAGCCACATATTCAGCTTCCGTGGTGGAATTAGCAACGCAATACTATTTGATACTCCTCTATATTACAGCTCCACCTCCCAAAGTAAACACATATCCTGAGGTTGATTTTCTTGAATCTCTATCTGACTGGAAATCTAAATCAGTATATCCGATAGGTACAAGATTTTCAGGATGAAAAGCAAGCATGTAATCCCTACTTCTTTTCAGATACTTGATTATATGCTTAATCGATGTCCAATATTCTGGTCCAGGATTAGACTGAAATCTGCTAATCATGCCTACAGCTAAACAGATATCTGGTCTAGTACATAACATAGCATACATGAGACTCCCACAACAGAAGCATAAGGGACTGCCTTTATCCTCTCTATCTCATCAGTCGTTTTAGGTGACTGATCCTTTGATAAAGTTATTCTATGTCTAAAAGGAAGAAATCCTTTTTTGAAATTGTGTATGTTAAACCTTGTAAGAATAATGTCTATATAAAATGCTTGAGACAAGCCTAATATCCTTTGTTTACGATCTCGCATAAGCTTGATCCCAAGGATATGAGTCGCTTCTTCCAAATCCTTCATATTGAAACGAGACGACAACCACTCTTTGACCTAATTCAGAATGCTCACATTGTTTCCTATGAGCAAAATGTCATCTACATACAGAATCAAACATGCTACTTCATCTCCCTCCCACTTCTTATAAATGTATGATTCATTATCAAGTTGATCAAAACCAAACTTCTTAATTGATATGTCAAAACAAATATTTCATGTCCTAGATGCTTGTTTCAATCCATAAATGGATCTTTTAAGCTTACAGATCATGTGTTCGTTGCCACTTTCTATGAAGCCCTCTGGTTGTGCCATGTAGATGCACTCATCAAGACTTCTGTTTAGAAAGGTCGTCTTGACATCCATCTACCAAATCTCATAATTGTAATGAGCAGTTATGAATAAGAGAATTCTAATGGATTTAAGCATGGCTACAAGCGAAAAGGTTTCCTCATAATCAATTCCTTCTTTTTGAGTGAACCCTTTGGCAACAAGCCTAGCTTTATAAGTTTTCACCTTTCCATCCACACCTCTCTTTTTCTTGAAGATCCACTTACACCCAATAGGTTTAACACCTACAGGTGGTTCTACAAGATCTCAGACTTGATTAGAGTACATAGACTCCATTTCAGATTTCATAGCAACAATCCACATTTCAGCATCTATATCATGTAGTGCTTCGGCGTAATTTAATGGTTCTATATTAGGCTCTTCGGGGATTCTATCATATGATTCTCCCAAGAGTGTAAGCCTTTCAGGCTTTCTAATAACTCTCCCACTACGACAACTAGCGACTACAGGACCAACTACTTCTTAAAATAAGGTCGGAACACTTTAAATTTCCTCTCGAATAGGTTCCCCCCACAACGGCAGACTGCCTAACATTGCTCCCAATACTTTGTGATAGTGACACGTTAGAAGTTGGCTCTAGTGTAGTTTCTTGCACCGCCTCAGCTGCAATTTCATGCCTATTGATATGTCTTCCACTACGTGATCGTAATGGAATGTCAACAACTGATTGTGGAACCCATTCTGTTGATTCATGGCTAGTTATTCTTTTGGACAATTCTTGTAACACAAGTTTACCTCTAGGAATATGGGTCATCAAATAGTCCTGTTCCAGAAACTTGGCATTTGTCAAAACAATCACCTTGTGTTCCTTAGAACAGTAAAATAAACCTCCTTTAGTCCCTTTTGGATATCCAATGAAAATGCATACTTCTGTTCTAGATTCCAACATGTCCGTTTTACCTTTTAGTACATGTGTTGGACAGCCCCAAACCCGAATATGTAATAGACTAGGCTTGCTCCCATTCCACAATTCAAATAGGGTTAACAGAACAAATTTAGAATGAACCAAAATTCAGAATATATTTTGCAGTTTCGAAGGCATTACCCGAAAAACTAAAGGATAAATCATAATAAATTAACATTGATCTAACCATTTCCAAAAGGATTCTATTTTTACGTTTTGCACACCATTTTGTTGAGGTGTTCCTAGAATAGAACATTGAGAAATAATTCCTTGTTCTGATAAGTACTGAATGAATTCAGTAGAAAGGTATTCACCACCATGATTAGATCGTAATGTTTGGATATGTTTACCATGTCGTTTTTTCGTTTTAATCTTATTTGAATTTCCAAAGCGTTCAGATTTACGACGCCATATTTGAGTAATCATCAGTAAAAGTTAAGGAATACTCAAAAGCACCTCTTGCTTATATATTCATTGGGCCACACAAATATCAGAATGAATTAATGCAAACTTATCAACGGCTCTATTCCCTTTAGAAGGGAAAGGTCTTTTTGTCATTTTTCCTTCTAAACAGGATTCACAGGTTGGTAGTACCTCCACTTTCAATAAACTCAAAGGTTCATAAGAAACCAACCTTAAAATCCTATTTATATTAATATGACAGAGACGTAAATGCCATAAGTAAGTTGGACTCAATTCATAAATATGCTTTCTTTTGTTCGAAACATCAATATTAATCAGTTCATTGTGTTGTAGCATAGTATGAAAAATTTCACACATAAACAAATCATGAATTATTGGAGCACTATAGATAAAAAGTTATTACGCTTAATAACAACACAATTATTATTAAAAGAAATTGAATAATAAACATCAATTATTTTCGAAACTGAAATTAAGTTCCTTCTTATCGAAGGTACATAGAGGACATTATTCAAAACAAGAATCCTAGAAGAACTAAAAGAAATAGAAACAACTTCTATAGCTAACGCTAGTACTGGTTCTCCATTAGCTTGAAAAACAGAGACTTCATTTTCACTTAGTTACTGTGTCACCTGAAACCCCTATAAAGACGTGCAGACATGATCAGTGGCTTCCGAATCTACAACCCATAATTGGGTAGAAATAACTGCTAAACATGTTTCAGTGACATTGAGAAAAGAATTACCTTTGTTCTTTAGCTTAACCTGCAAGTTGGAGCATTGCTTCTTGTGATGTCCAGGCTTCTTACAATGGAAACACTTGCCTTTCGGTTGGCTACACTACTCTTGGAACCTCCTGGTGTCACAACTTTACAAGGCTTCTTCTTCTTATCGAATGTACATAAAGGACATTATTCAAAACAAGAATCCTAGAAGGACTAAAAGAAATAGAAACAACTTCTATATCTAAGGCTGGTACTGGTTCTCCATTAGCTTGAAAAACAGAGACTTCATTTTCACTTAGTTACCGTGTCACCTGAAACCCCTACAAAGAAGTGCAGACATGATCAGTGGCTTCCGAATCTACAACCTATAATTGGGTAGAAACAACCGCTAAACAGGTTTCAGTGACATTGAGAAAAAAATTACCTTTGTTCTTCAGCTTACCTGCAAGTTGAGCATTGCTTCTTATGATGTCCAGGCTGCTTACAATGGAAACACTTGCCTTTCGGTTGGCTACACTACTCTTGGAACCTCCTGGTGTCACACTTTACAAGGCTTCTTCTTCTTTTTCTTCTTCTTCTTCTTCTTTTAGGCTTTTGCCATTTTAGAAGAAGATACGCTAGCCGCGTCTAGCAATAACGCATTAGAAGTTTGTTGTTTGATGATGGTCTCTACCGCCTGCAGCTCATTCAACAGTTTTGTCAATAACAAGTCTATCTTGTTCATATTATAAGTCAAGCGAAATTGTTGAAAACTGTCTGGCGAAGTCTGAAGGACCATCTCAACTTGAGATTCCTTATCAATCTCAGCATCAAGAATTTTCAATTCATTCAAGTAACTCATCAATTTCAGCACATGCTCCCGAATCAAAGAATCTTCAGCCATTTTCATAGTAAAAGTGCCTTTATAGCAATCTGCTTGGCAGCACGATTCTGCTCCCCAAACATCTCTTTGAGAGATGCAAGCATATCGTAAGCAGAAAGCATTGACCGATGTTGATGCTGCAAGAGATTCGTCATTGAAGCAAGAATCTAGCACCTTTGCCATTTGATCAGCTTTCACCCACTTATCATAGGCCTCAACTTATTCAGGAGTAGGATCAACAGGTCTAATCAGACACTTCTCAACCAGTACAAACTTATAGCCCTCAACGTAAGAATAATATTCAGATTTCGTTTCTAGTCCATATAATTAGGACCTTCCAATTTATTTTGATTCAAGATAGTAGTTAAAGGATTGAAGGGAGACATAATAAGACTGAGAGATAAAATAAAAATCGATCATTAGACAGATGCAACAGAAAAAAATAACAAGACACATACAATCAATCATGTACATTACTGGTTAGAATTGTCAGTGGAACTTAACTATTCCAGCAAATATATGAGCATGCTAAGGTATATGATTACTTAAAATAGAAACATGTCCAACTCAGTTAGAGAGTAATGTGATCCATTTAGGCAGACATATACATAATCTTTTGAACAATGATTTAACAGGCAACTTAGTTTGGAAAGTAAAACTAGTCATCAAATCAAAAGAATATGACAAACAGCGCACAATGAACATATTTATCCGAAGGGAGAAAAGACCAAAGTCTATATATAAACATTCATTGCAGCTGTAAAATAGTTAGAAAACTAGAAGGAAAAAAAACAACCCTGGCAGTCCCACAGTTTGCAAAATAATTTTTTTGAAATTTTTAGAAAATAGAAAAATGGCCAAAAATTCATATTAACAATGTTTTTTGGCCAAAAAAGGCGTACACTATGGCAAAGCGGTGGGTTTTCCTCAGTGGGTCATTTCTAATGAACCAATCAAAAATCAGATCAATTGGAGTTTGTAAAAATCACAAAACCCTAATACTGACCAAATTTGACAATCATTGTCAGTTTATGGCGAGGGTAAATTAGACTGGCTATTGAACATGGCCCAACCACTGTGCTACTGTCATTAGCATACTAAAATCAACTGTGGTTGGGCAAAGTCAAATAAACAGCCAAATTTTCTTTTAATCACAAAAAATTGATTTTTAAGTTATCAAAACCTGTAAATTTTAGGGAAAAACTTTAAACCTAACCAACATTGCGAGGTTATGATGATGTTAATTGGAACATTATTGAAACAATGATGGTTGGGCAAAGTTTAAAAATATTACAAATTTTCCCTTAATTCATAAAAATATGTCTGTTTTTATGCAAAACAATAACAATCAAAAGGGCATTCATAAGCAAGTAGTAAGACAGATTCACTTTATTTTCATGAAACATATTCGTAGTGAAAATATTCACAAAAGACAGAGTTCAATCTATATCCATTTTCACAAATTCCTAAATTTGAAATAGAAAACACCCAAATTTTGATTTCTTATTACATTGACAGTGATATGTAAGAAGACTATTGATACCAATAGTTAGAGCGGAAAAAAACATTCACGCAGCGGAAGCACAATTCACAGAATCAAATCTTGCATAATATTCTCTTAATGTAAACAGAAAACCAAAGAAGCCTAGAGTACATACCTCTCGAAGCTTCTTGGCAGCACGTTCTCTACGTAGGAATTCAAGGCCACAATCTTCTCCTGCTCTCTGATTTATTATTTACTCAATTTTCTACTTGTGTGGGCAGGATTTTTCCTCAGGAACTCGCTCTAAGACCCCCAGCCTTCTTCCTTATTTATCCCTTTTTTTCCGAGGCTCAGGGAAGAAGATGAAGGGCCAAAACATTTTTGGCTATTAAGGGCTAACAATGACTATTGAAATCAATAGTCATTAATCTTATAATATCCCAAAATATTTTTGTCCATTAAGAGGTTAATATTCTGATTAATTTTGTTTTTAAATAAATAATATCTTTATCATTAAAACGAAATATATGAAAGGTTAGCTTTATAAAACTCCTTCCGTATTTTTACATTCTTGAAAATTGATCAATATACTAGATGCAGTAGGGACCGTGGACTTATTAATAAGGGCTTCCTATTACGATAATAATTCATAATTGAAAGAACTATCATATCATAATAAATTACAAACTATTCCATTAAAAGTTTGTAATTGAACTCCTCGATATAATGTCAAAATACATCATCACATCTTACTTAACTCCCCATGTTAGAATTATCGACACCAATCAATAAATCAATTTTTTTGAAAATAAATAAATTTATTGACTAAATCAATCCTTTACTATTTTTACTTAACTTATTTCACATGAAGGATAATAAAATCCACCTGCAGAGGTTTCATGTGAAAACTTATAAGTGATCGTAAAGGGGTGTCTTAAACTCGGGACCGAGACACGGTTCTATCAATTAATTATTATTTCACTACTGCAATTTGTCATTATCCAATCTACCAAGATTTTATCGACCATTGAAAAAGTCGCACTTTTCAATAGATTAAAATAGTAAATAAAATCACATAGATCATAGCAATTATATCAAGATTAAGAGTATAAGTACATGCAATGAAATAGAGAATTTATTTATTAAAATTCAGCACATAAATAAATTTCTCTAATTGGTCTGTTCAATACATACAAAATGTAGTAGCACGAGAAATTGGAGTTTAACCACTTCCATAATCAAGATCAAATTATATTTAATCTTTTGTTACGATCAATCAAGATGTTAGTCCTACTTCATCTTTGATCGTGAACAATAATTTATAAATTGTATGAACCGATAATTTTAATCTTTCGTGTATGAGTTAAAATACTCCATACATAAAATCTTCTACAATGTAAGTAATGGACACACACACACACACACACACACACACACACACACACACACACACACACACACACATAAAAAAATGATCTATTTAAATCAAGACTTTATTATAACAATATAAATAGTCTTTACAAGAGACTCAAAATACTATAGTACAATTATATGATTAATAGTATATCCCAACACTCATACGTGATAATTTCACGAAGCACGGACAGCATCTTTTTGTTTTTCGCAAAAACAATGAGAAGAAGTTGTTCAAGAAACTTCATCTCAGACCTGAGCTTATGATTAATAAGCATTCAGAAGACCTAACTTATTCTTTTATACTCTTGTCAAGGAGTTCTTATGTTTTGTTCCTCAGCGTGAGAATAGAATAATGATTTTTAGAATGGATCAAGAAAAAATCTTTGCTATTCCTCATCCTGGAACTAAGTACAACTCAAAGCAAGCGCATCAAACTATGACTCTTACAGTGAAGGATGATCGTTTCTTTTTTTGTAACTTGTGAATCTCTTAGTGTATTGTGGATATGTGGATCTTGGAGGAGTATGAAACGCAATTGTGGATCAAAATCTACAACATTAATCTCTTACATGACAGAATTTTCCCTTTTAATTTGCGTCTCTGGGAAGTTGAGACATCAGTTATTGGGGTAAAGTTTTTGTATATCCAAGAAGGTGAACTTCTGATCTACTTGAAGATAAATATCGAGTTATATCTTTATAATTTAGATCATAAAACTGTGAAGAAATTGGAATTGCCGCAACAAAAAAGGTTGTTCTATCCTTCACGTACTCTTTACTATAAGAGTTTCCTTTCAATAACCTAATTTTAGTGTGTGTTTTCAAGTTGTCAAATGGTGCTTTCATTTGTTTTGTAGCATTGTAATCAAGTATGTCTAAGTTTCTAGTTGCCCCGAATGTTTTATACTTTGTGAAAATGTAAATATTTTGGTTTGAATCTATATCTTGGCCTTGTTGGAAATAAGAGGCTATATATTAGAGAAGAGCTTATATAGGTAGAAAGGATATTGAGAAGAGTGGAGAGAACTTATATTATATTGATCTTGAACTTTTTTGCTTGATTTAAAATGACGGGAGAACACCCCTATTTATACTAGTATAAGGAATGTTCTAGATTGTAACTCCACTAACTAGTATCTAGATAGTTCTTCCCTAGATATTATCATGGACATTTCTAGACAAGAGATTTTACAAGATATTTTTAGACACTTTGACCCTACTACTCTTTACAAGATACTTCTAGATAATAGACTATTTATTGGACCAACACTTGCAAGTCCAATATCAAAAATCAAAGCCCAAATCAAGTTTAGTTTTCAACAGCCCCCCTTAAACTTGATTTGGTTATTCCGAGCATATCACGCAATCTCTGAAATGTTTCGTGCTTTAGAGGCTTTGTGAAGAAGTCTGCAACTTGATCAAATGTCTTCACATACTTTAGCCGCACCTCCTTGTTTGCAATGCATTCCCCGATATAATGATATCTCGTATCGATGTGCTTACTTCGATCATGGAAGATTGGATTTCTTGCGAGAGCAATCGCGGACTTGTTATCCATATGTATCTCTGTTGCCTCCTTTTGTGAGAACTTGAGCTCATCTAGGATTTCCTTAGCCATATCGCATGACAGAAACATGATGTAGCTGCTACGTACTCCGCCTCACAAGTTGATAGAGTTACAATGGGTTGCTTCTTTGAACTCCATGTAAACGTTGTATCTCCCATGTAGAACACGAACCCAGTTGTAGTTTTACGATCATCAACATCTCTGCCCCAATCGCTATCGCTATATCCAATTAGCTTGAAGTGATTAGAAGGCGAATAGAATAAGCCAAAGTCGATCGTTCCTTTGATGTAGCGAAGAATTAGCTTGGCTGCCTTCATGTGGTTTATGGTTGGAGACTCCATATATCGACTCACCAAACCAACTCCATAGAGAATATCGGGCCTCGTGCAAGTTAGATACCTCAAACTCCCAACCAAGCTCTTGTATTGTGTGGGATCTACTAAGTATCCTTTTTCATTTTTTGATAGTTTGATGTTGCAATCCATCGGTGTGTTCATCGACTTGCAATCACTCATCTTGAACTTCTTGAGCACATACTTCGCATAACTTTCTTGGGATATGAATATTTCATCCTTTGTTTATTTCACCTCGATCCCAAGATAGTATGACATGAGCCCAATGTCTGTCATCTCAAATTCTTGAACCATGGCTTTCTTGAACTCCTCGAACATTATTGGATTGCTACCTGTGAATATCAGGTCATCCACGTAACGACACACGAGCATCACATCTCCATCTTTGCTTACTTTGGTGCAGAGGGCATGCTCATGAGGGCATTTTGTAAAGCCTTTCTTCTGAAAGTACTTGTCTATCCAGCTATTCCATGCTCGTGGCGCTTGCTTTAAGCCATATAAGGCCCTCTTGGCCTTTCGCGATGCATCCCAAAGGTTGTTCAACGTACACTTCTTCCTCAAGGTGGCCATTTGGAAGGCGGACTTAACATCTATTTGATAGATCTTCCAATTATTTTGAGCCGCAAATGAGATTATCAGCCTTATAGTTTCTAGACGGGCGACAGGAGC